>JAYKKI010000001.1:31535000-31720000 GCA_039881145.1 Druceiella hillmani
TTATGTCTTAGGGACAGATTTTGCACGTTACAGTAACAAAAATTAAAATGCTAAATCTGAGAAAAAATTTAGTTTTGAAAGAATACAAAAAAAATAACATATGATAATTACATGAGATAATAATCAAATTTGTCACATTTACTTGAACTCTGCATGTAATCAAAAACAAATAGAAACAATAATAATATACGAATATTGATAAAAAAAATATGGATCATTACCTAAATTTTAGCTACCGTGATCCTACAACTTTTGCATTCATATTTATTAAACAAAAATTGCATATATATACGGCAGAAGTAACGAAACCATGAAGGTTATTTTCTTTAATAAAATCTCTGCTTTATTAAATTCATGTTCCAATGTTAAGGAAGCAAACAAAAGTTTACGGTAAAAGACAATAAGCGAAAATAAATGAAACAACCTGACCAGCAAGCCTGACCAGCAGAGAACATGCTGATGACGATTGGGCCATGAACCATGGTAACGAACTATCATCTTAATTTGAAAGTGATAAATTTAACAAAATAAGTTAAAATTCTGTAACTTCTTCGATATTTTAAAAAGAACGTTAGTCATGCATTTATTGAAACTTTCGGGAATGCTGCGTAACAAATGCTAAACATTTTACAAATACCCGTTATATTCTTATGACATAGAATGCAGATTTCACAATGCCGTCAAAGTAACGAATGTTAGAAATTTGCACAAAACTGGAATCTGCCAATACCTACTCACACATGATGACGACTCGGTTAAGATGATGTAACGTTCACATCACATATGTCATATTCATACGTCATAGCCACGTAAAAATATGTAAAATTATTCTCGTATGACCTAAATCTTATGTAATTTGTGACCTGACGTGACCTCATTCCGACGTCATGTTTGTATCAAAGTATTCACAAGAATTTTATTCATGTAAATTACATGACGAGTATATTATTGTTAATTTTGTTTTCGACTTAAATATATTTTCCTGAATCCGAATAAGTAATAATATTTCTTCATTATTGTTTCAACAATTTCTAACCAAAATTGCAAAACGCAAGATACTTGCGGCAAATAAGACCTACCCAATTTTGAAGTTAAATAATTCTAATAATTATTCCATTAAATATAGTAAATTTATGATAAATATAAGCTCTATTTTATTTTTAAGTCAAAATTCGATAGTCCATATTTTTTTTAATTACTTAATACTAAAAAAAAATATTCATTCAAATATAATAGTCTTCTAAGGCCCATCGAAAAATGTTAGTCTTATTAATGAAAAACAAAAGCACGAAATATTAACGTTTTATCTAGAAAGTAAATTCCTTTAAAACACAACCTGGAAAACAAAACACAGTATTGCAATATCCTCTTCTCTTAGTCACTAAAATGAAGATTAGAAATTATAATAAAGTTGTTTACGGTTTATAATTATGTAACATATTGTCAGCAACACACTCCTAACCTCGTTCCAGTTCCAATGATAAATAAAAAAAAAATAAACAGCACGAGTTTTGTGTGACTGATTCGCTTCGCTTCTCGTTATATATCCCTCTCCTCATAAAGTGTTAAATGAATAGAACTATTTTAAACTTATGGGTCGGATGTATGCGATGAAATATTTCGTTTTCCACTAATACACACGCGCGCGCGCGGTTACCGGGGGTGTTGTGTTACTTTTAGTAGTGTGCATTACACGAAAACGCTCGGCATAATGGGATCGACTGAAACGCTTTTTAGACTAATTATTAAAATAAATTCGATCATGATTTCTCTGTTATAATGTCTTTGTAAATCTCTTAATAGGGAATACGATTTAATCTTGGATATGGTTTAGGTTGGTTTTTGACGGGATTTGGGGAATTCCAAAATGAAAAAATGTTGCACATATTTTTAATGTATGATCGTTTTGTAAATTAGTATGGCAAGTATAGACTAAGATAAAAATAAAATCCCTAAAAAATTTTTGTGCAAATCATGATAAAAAAATTTAAAATTCTTTTTTTCTTTGCAAATGATAATATTTAGACATTAAACATGAAAAAACTATAATTGACCAATTTTTTCGTGTACTTATTGATGGATTTCTGCTGTATATTGTAGACATATAGCAGCATAAAAGTTATTGATACAAGTAATAAAATTATAACAGAGCGAATTTTATATATTGAAAATATTTTAAAGGAGTGATTAATTTAGCGTACAGAATGATAACAGAAGCCAGAAAAACTTTTTTTAGAATTTTTGTGCTAATATTATATACCCATGAGCAACATATAAAAGAAAAAAAAATCCTATTTATACGCAAACAAAGAAATTTGTTTGTAAATAAGAAAAAAAAATAAAAACTGTAAAGGTTTAAAAGGAAAATACTTTAAAAAATTATTAGAAATGAAAAAGCCTACATAATGTCTCCATTACGATGTTTCGTGAACCAGTCGGATAACAAGCGTCTTAATATGTAATCATTTATTAAAATATTATTTCAGTAATTTTTTATTTTACCCAATATAAAGTGATAAATCTATAATATTTTACAATTACATACCACATGTATATCAAATCTATATATCAACATTCAAACTCTAGGTATACAATCAATAGCTCAATTAACAATTTTTAAATTAGTTGGCTTTAAATGTTACGAATTTCAGCGATATCGAATTACAGTAGACACTTTACAGAGTCGGAATTGCGGTCAAAATATCAAACCCTGAAACAGAACACGCACGCACACACGCACACACACACAATATATATATATATATATATATATATATATATATATATATATATATACATATATACATATATATATATTTATAAATTACCACACAAGATTATCATTGGATTCGCTATGCGCTGACTAGACCTGGAACTATCATACGAAATTAATAGGCTTAATCATATTAGGGGTGAAGTGTAACACGCAAACATTTTAAGTTAAATCGGAAGTATTATATCAGACGTACATTTTCTGCCCCAGTACATATCCTTTCTTTTTCAACATTACCTCCTGCAAAACTAAACTTTTTAAAATTTTGATAAAATACTAAAAGGGAATCATTACAATTTTCAATAAAATTCAATATTGCATTTACAATTGGATCTAAAAAATTTAACCCTTTAATATTTAAAAAAGTATTACATTTTTACGTATACAATGAAATTATAAAATGTATCTCCATAATATAAATACTCAGTAATCTCTAATACTCAGTAAAAGCAAAATATCGATTTAATACTTCTAAAATACGAGTATATTTAACAATTCTATATTACGCCTACTATAAAATTTCTACAAAACTTTCGTTTAGGACACGTAATTTTTCTTTTAATTTTTTCTCCCAATACCAGACGTCCGTCTGTAATAAATCTTATCTTTTTCCATTATTATCTAAAAATATATAAAATAACAAGAAATTTATCCACTTATTTACAAAATGGCACAAAATATTATGCATTTCAAACGTATCGTAGAAATATTATGTTAAATCATTTATGCGAAATTTGCATTTTATTGTAACACACAACATAAAACTTACATTGTGTACAAGCCGTGTACGCCTTATAAATCAATGACACAAGCTGACGAATAAGCAGCAAGCGCAAATGGTACTGAATTCAAAATATACGCGAGCGCCGGAGATAGTAATCGTTTTTATTTTCATAGAAGCTAATACGGAAAATTCCCGCGCGGAATGTCATAAAAATTCGGCAATTTTGACCTAATACCAAAGGCTTCATATTTATGTCATAGTGAAATCCATGTATAAGAATGTAGCTATATTAATTTAGAATAGACACAGTGAAATGAAAATCGATATATCTTTGTAATTTTGTTCTAATATGCGAAACAGCGGAGAGCCTTTTTGGCAAAAGAGGTTACTTTGAGATTTTTTTTGAAAGTTTGGAACATAATTTAGAAAAAATATCGTACAACGTAGTACAAAGGACATTCTATACCTAATATAATGTCTTACTTTGGTAGTTATTGAGTATTTTGCGAAACCAAACACCCATTTTAGCCTATTTGCGAAATCCGCCCCGGAAGTCCTCTCTCGTTAATTTTATTCTGCCAGGTACCTAATTTACTGTAGCTACCTTATAATTATGCATACAAAATATTTGTAATCAGCGTCTATATTTCCATTGTCACAAACATTGATGTTTTCTCACAATTCTTTTTCCACGAAAAGCAATATTATCAGCTCACAAATTATACTTATTTATTCAAATATTCATAGAATCTTTACATAAGTTTCACTCCGAACAGCCTTTCTTGCAGCGTATAACTTGATATACAGATGCGTATTCAATGGTGCATTTTTAAATAAGGTTCGGCCTTTACAACTTATTACTTGTTTACTATTTATTAATAAATATAGAGTCACTACGTTCTTGAAATGCAGTTACGCAATATGTCGAAACAGACCGAATTTTAACTCACCTAAATTAAGAAAACATATCCTTAAAATACTTCCTTTAAAATATATCTATGTAGACACTAAGGAATCGCGTAATGTTATAAATTCGAGTACGTTTAAAATAAGAGTAGAATTAAAAGTGTTTCCTAAAACTCGTATTAGTTTTATGATGGATATTAATTTTATCGAGACTATTATTTATAAGAATATTTATAATTTTAATTGGTTTAGTTTTCTATATAAGTACCCATATTTGGGTTTAAAATTTCAGCGCCCATAAAATTATACATACAATATTATTACATATTTCTAATAGAATATTACATAATAAACTTGTGAAATCAAACCATAGAAAATAAAACCTGTATCAATAGTGGCTAATATGCTACATGTGCAATGTACACAATAGAATTCAGGTCGGTACACTTTGATAAAATTATCCCTTTTAGATCGAAGGGAGAGGGCCGATAAAGGACACAGGTTCAAAGAGAGCGGACAACGCCAATAGCCCATGCATTATTTATAATACTCAACACATTAATCATCATATTTATATCTGGTAGGTTTCACACTGAAGAGTCGTTTTGCATTTATGTTGGCTTTCCTTATGTAAGGATCATTGGTTAAGTTTGCGAATTGGAACTGACTTTAGTTTCCGCTATGTTGGTATAAGGGAGATAATATCCCTCCGGACATATTCGTAGGGCGGCTTTGAGTGGAGTTGTTTGAACGCGTGGTAGATTAAACGAAACTATGTTTTATATTTTATGCAGTAATATATATATATATATATATATATATATATATATATATATATATATTACCACTTTCTTATGCCACTTTTTTAAAACGGAAATTTTTTATTGAAAATATTAGTAATATAATAGACAAAAAGTGTTACGAAATAAAAAAATTGATACTGAACATTTATATATTGATTCGTAAATATCATTTAAGAACATATTTAAACAATTAAAAGTATCTTACTTTTATTAAACATAATTCTTTACAGATTTGTTTTGTTTAAAAATACTTATAAATCCAGTCATATTCTTTGCCTCATTTTTTTTAAATTAACTTAATCGCCGTTTTATCATCAAACTATTATGAAAGATTTTGGGAAATATTTTGTATTTGTGCAATAATATTATATATAACTAGCGTGACCCGTGCGAAGTCTTCGCATTATTTATTCCATTACAGATCAAACAAATATTTTACTAAAATTGACATATAGAGGTGCAAGTATCAAAAGCATTGAGCTAAAGCGCCATTTTATTTATACGTGAGTGGATTTGAAATTAAACAAAAATTTTACCGACCGTCAATCATATTGACGTTGAGCCGTTAGATCGCAGCATTGCTGTTTTGCGTATATACTTTTAATAATTAATTAATTTGCAAAAACAATAGCAATAATACATTTTTTAGTTGTGGATGCCGGTAGAGCAAGCAATTATCTATAAAATGATATATAATTTATGTGGATTAGTTGTGAGGTTTTTTCTAAAAAGGGAGTGTAACATCTTAACCTTAGCGTATTAATATATATGATGATGATGATATATACAAATTTCTTGTCGAAATAAATATAAGTACGTCCCAGATAATGCAATATATACACACTTGACATATAAAAACATTTAAGGATACAGAGTTTTTCACAGAATTGTTTATAAATAGAAAAAACATTTTTCATCTTGTTAATTACGTATGTGTGAACTAATATATTTTTAAAGTCGTGTTTTGTTTGTCTCGATTTTTAAGAAACTTATATTTAGAATTATTTTCACAGTTTTCCTGCAAACTTATGGAAACGGTAAAGGTAACTCCTACTTCTAGCAAAGCTGGTACTTCTTTGTACGCTTTTACTTAATAATAATATTCCAAAAAAATACTTTTGGAATTCTAATATAGATCTTTTAGACGATTTGCAAGGTATTAATTTGAATAAAAAAATTCCAATACTTGATTGGCCTCTCCAATTCTAATATGTAAACTTTTAAATATGTAAACTTTGTAATATTTTCGCAAGATTATTGTAAATTTTTAATACGTATTAATAAATAAAACGCCATGACAAGACCTCTCTTTCTTGTGAAATTTTGAAACAAAATAACATTCCAAAATAACACAAACTTTCAAAAAATTATTGTAAATACGTCTGAAAGAAAAACACCTTTTCTTTGTTTGCATAAATTATGAAAAGTAATATAAGATAGGCAAATATAAATGTATACAAATAATTTACCATGCGTTTTATTATTTAAGACTAATTACTAAAGTACAGTAACATTTTCTTCTAACATTCGATATGTAATGCCGTTTTAATTTATAGAAAGTTGAGAAGTGCGAGAGGTAGTATCCTCTACCAAAAGCAACAAATATCGTATTTGTAGTCCCTATAAAGTCGGTTTATTGAAATAGTTTGTCACCACATATTTGTATTCTAGACAAAGATGTTGGAAGAAGCGCGCGGTCCGCTCTTTATTAGATGGGCCAAACATACCCGATACAAAACCCGTCGTGTCACTTGGATGCATGCACACTAAACTATATACTCCATTTTTACCTACTCACACTTACAAGTTCAAACCATTCAACGTTAAAAACCGACGGATAGTCGTTTGCGTAAAAACTCAAACAATTAAACATATATTTTCATTACTTATAGAATAGGCAATTGTAAAATTTAAAAATGTTAATCATATTATCGATAACGAAAAAAGTTTAAAATTTTCGTGAAACTTAGCATTAGATCAAAATTGTACGTAATAATTAAAATTATGTTTTTGAATATGCTTAGAAAAATTTACTAAAATACAGAAAACGTCAAAAAGAAATTTGTACTATTATCTTTCATAAATGTATTTAAAGATCGATTAATTTTAAAATTCGTCCAGACGAAGTAGTATAATATTGCCATGACTATAGATGTAGCTAATATTCCTACAGAGAAGAAATATGGTACAGACCCTTAAAATAGCATTGCGATATAGATATATTTTTTTTCGAATAGGCTTTATTAAAAAAAGTTTATTAATAGTCAAACTCAGCAAACACTTTTTTTATAAATATCTGAATACCTGAAACCAAAATAATCCTGAACATATAATTGTTTTATAAATAATATATAATTATGTTATATATCCTTAATATACTTAATATAATATAAATTAGTTTCCTTATGCATTTATGTTTTGAAATTATTTAGGACACCTTTCACGCATGCCTTAAACATAAAATAAAAATTAAACTTTAATAATTTATTTAGAAAAATCATTAATCATTGTCATGAATATGCATACTAACAACTAGTTATATTATTTGGTACTAATATCATTTTTATGTTCTAAATACAACGGTTGTTTATGGCTACCTAATGATATCACTATTAAAGTGAATAATTAATAGACATCAGAGATAATAGTCTAGGTTAACGCCGAAAATTTTAATAAATCCATGACTTGGTACACATGAAAACTAGCACTAACAGTTACTGATCTATACGCTGGGTGCTAGTCTATGTGTATAAACACATAAGAAAAGATAAGAAGTTATAATTATACAAGTACAAAAAACCTGATTATGTTTTGACAAACCAACTCTTAAAAGCTGTTAATTAAAACCATTTTGTGGGATTCTTATATTTCTTTAAATTAAACTGCTATCCGAGTCCAGAGCTGAATGAAAATTTAAAGTAGAACAGCATCTGCTGGTAGTCGCCATTTACCTTTCGTAGGAAAATATTCAAGCGTATCGAACAAATGGGATTATACTCTTGAGGAAACCCTACTTGCAAGAGATAACCATCTCTCTTAACAGCCCGTGTCTGTTTTTCTTTACACTCTGTTTGAGCCCTTTATTAGTGCTTTCCCAATACAATATGTTCATATAAATCTAGTGGGAAAATGCAAAAAGAAAACCCAAAAAATCTTAATAACTTTTCTTATACCGAATTCCTCCCGAAGGGAGTCACGTCGGAACAATTAATCTTGCAAAACATTGTGCAGCATTTAGGTTATGAATGCAGCTATTACCATCAAAATGCTAGGCCGTTGAACCAAGTTTACGTTACAAAATTAGTCGCAGGTACATAATTTTTCTTAAAGCACCATCATGTTATAAATGTGAGGAGATGGTGCTAATTAGCACTCGACAACAAAATATCACCAAAACGTAGCTAAAGTTTTCAAATAATCTCACTTTGAAAGAATACGAATTATATTAAGAATTAAAATGCCTACAATAAAATCGTCGATTATGAAATATTATATATAGATTCACAAATAACACACTGTAAGTTGTATCAGGGATTTAATTATACATATTTTCTAACCGTATTTTGACAATAACATTTCTAATTATATATCTATAATTAGAAATGTTATTGTCATGTTTTCACAATGGACATTTTGATTGTAAAATATATAGGTTATTTCAAAATATGATCTATTATGTCAATATATTAATCACTAATATAGTTTTTTTCATAGTTAATTCGGCTTACTCAGTTTCATTGGAATGTTGTAAATTTAAACTTATTTACACATTTGAGCAAACCGTAATTTAAATCTTTTTGTATATATTAGAAAGGCAAGATTTTATAAAATTCCGTTACGTCGTCCGAACAAAACCATCAAAGAAACCTGCTGAATTGTCGTTTTAAAATATTTGTTGCCCAATTTTCAGAAACAAGTAAATTTAAGAGGAATATTTCTTTTGAATGTCAAATCCAGCTAATCTCTTTTGACTTATTTTATTTGATATTCAAGAGGTTGTATAAAGGACAAGTAGTAGATTTTTTACAATAGAAAAAAGTAGACGGCTATTTCCTTTATTAGAACTTATTATTTTTATGCTCTTAATGCTTTGATTGAAATTTTATCTTCAGAGTTACTTGACAAATCTCCTATCAATAAGGAAAAGTAAATAATTTTATATTTTATATATAATAATTTTATATAAAATATAAAATTATTTACTTTTCCTTATTTTGAACATATGAGGTAACATGAACAAAAACATATTATCTCAGTATCAGTTGGTTAATTTCTGTTCACTCTGTTATCATGTCTGTTAGGAATTTAAGGTCAAAACGAATATATACGGTATTTGTTCGAAAATATATAAAGAGAATTTGCGTTAAGATATATGTAATGATTTTTTAATTTCTATATTTAAACATTAGAGTGGAGGTTAATTGCTGCTTTACTGCTAACAATAAAATATCTTTTACCGATATCAACAAATGTAGATACTAAAATATTATACTCTATTTAAGTACTTAATTTTTCGCAATAAATAACTGAATTATTTATTTTTGAAGTCGGTGCCACCACTGTCGTTCAGCTTAAACAAATTTTTAATTTAATTTAATTTATAATGTAAATTTAAAACTTTCACCTTTAGTGTACTTAAAATATGAAATAAATTCATAAGGGGCGTATTATTTATAAGCCACTGAGGAGTTCCACTCTCAATATCCAAAGTTCAATATCAGATTTTTCAAAATAATACATAAAGTAACAACTAGCCAGTAGGAAATACATTGCATCACTACCATTAAATTTATTTACTACCATCTGTTAAGGAGTTGCATTAAACATCTGAAGAACTCATCATCGGATCTTAATCTGGTCGATGGTGTGGTTAATTTGCAAAGTAAAAAAACTTATAACAGTTATTTTTAATAGATACTGACATACGTTTAGGACTTCTTTTGTAAATCTCCACAACTTATTATCAGACCCTCACCTGGTATGTGATGTAGTCATTTTGCAAAATGATAACTACAGACAACAAATATCTTGGGAAATCGGTCTAATCATTAAAAAAATATCGCTGAACATACATAAAAAAAAGATACTGACGAATTGAGATCCTCCTCCTTTTTTTGAAGTCGGCTAAAAATATTAAATAAGTGAAAAAAATTATCGGGTATAACACGTTTGTCACGTAATGTTCAAAAATAAAGCACGGAAAAGTTTATAATAATTTGTGGTATTTTGTTAATAATTTATGTAAAAATTTTACAAATATATTGAAAGAAAAAGTGGGTGGATGGAAAAATTATAAGATTGAGTAGCAAATAAATTAAAAATATATATAGGAAATATTCATAATACTTCAGATGTTATTACGGAAAGAATAGTTTTCATTGGGAAATAAGCATTTTCTGACTAACGATATTTGCTAAATTATTTACTTTTCCTTATTTTGAATAGATGAGGTAACATCAACAAAAACATTATCTCAGTATCAATTGGTTAATTTCTGTTCACTCTGTTATCACGTCTGTTAGGAATTTAAGGTCAAAACGAATATATACTGTATTTGTAAAAGCTGTCGGAATTGCTCATTACAAATAACTAAAATTACATAAATATAAGTTCTGAAATATATAGCATGTACATTTATATGTTTATTTCAGAAAAAGAGGGAAAGGCATAATAAGATAATCGTTTCAAAATTTCTATGAATGTTTATCATAAGATAGAATTTATAAGAAAATTTGCATTTAGTATAAATATAAAAACTTACGAAGGACAGTTATAAAATTTTATCCAACAAAAATTTTGGTTAAGGAATGTATAACTTTCTAAACTAAAGGACAAAGTTTGCCCTAAGAACGGTGATCAGCATATATTATAGCGGAATACGTCGTCACAGTTAATTGGTTAGCTACCATAATTTGAAGATGAGTTACTTTTATGGATTTCGGTTGGTTTTACCCTGCACTTAATTAAATATTGAATTTGATTGAATAATTTCTGCTGGCTCCATATTTTGGCCTAGAAATTACGATTTTCATTAAATAAAAGTTTATAGTAATATTGTAAGCGAGTTACTTAACTTTCATGCCTTTATAAAAGTTTATTTCTATAGAACAAAAGGAAATATAACTATAGTCAAGAATATTTAAAATTAATCCTTTATAAATTTAATCTAAATTAATCCATTATTTCTAAGTTTTGCATTTTCTTTTACAGTTTTTAATATACACTTATAGACTCTAGATGAGCAAACAATGTCAGCAATTTTGATTTTAATCTCCACTTCCATTTAAACATTTTATCTGCCTACGATGCTTGCTTATATTTCAAATAAGATTTTTTGGAATGAAATATAAAATACTAAACATATTTTTTTGTCATACGCTTGAGCTATAAAAAATTATTTGCAGAATTGCCGCTGAAAACTTGGAAATTCTTGTTGATGAGAAAACATGCCTTCTTCGATTGGAGCTCGTGCAGAATCGCCGATTTCATACATGTGACGTAGTACTTTGAGTGCTACATATAAGGTCAAACTGTGCGTCATTATAAGAATGAATGGTATTGGAAAATTTGTGCCCAGAAGGGTTATGATGGCAAGGAGTACCCTCAAACCCAGGACACCGATATTGCATCGCTATTATAAAATATAAGAGAAGTCAGAGCCAAACCTAATGTCTCGATCGGAGATATTGGGTTTAACGGATCGATAGAGAAATGTTATTTTCTGTCATCCAAGCGTACCCTAAATAAGTACCTGGGGTGCTAAACAGCGTTATCAGAACAAGGTGCTAAGATTTGGATCGATTTTTCCAAATGCTGTGACAAGAGCTCGATGACTTCAGAAATATTTCAGATCGCGTAATTTGTCTAAATCGCATAACCGTGAAGTTCCCACCCAGAATGATTATCAGTGCCGAAGTGGACTGGGATAGAGAGGTTAAACAAGGTGCTGCTCCCACTTTTTTTTGCAATCCAGATAGGTAATTTTGACTCCAGGTTGCCATATAAAGAAATGTGCGAAACCCATAAAAGCACTTCATTTTCAGCATCCTTAAGAAATCCGATTGGTATTACGCTAGGAATACACGTGACATGTAACCATCGACCATATAAAAGTCCGATGATGAGTTCTGAAGATGATTAATGCAACTCCTTAACGGATGGTAGTAAATAAATTTGATGGTAGTGATTCAATGTATTTCCTGCTGGCTACTTTTTTTTTACTTATTATTTTGCAAAATCTGATATTGGACTTTGGATACTGAGAGTAGAGCTCCATAGTGACTTATAACAAACCACAAGCGAATACTACTATAGCTTCGATTCTGTGTGTTGTTGATAACGAACTTTAGACAAAACGGAAATTATTTACGCCCTAGCTTTTGACCGGAACTTTAAATAATTGTACAATATTCTAAGAAAGAAAATAATTAAAAGTTAGTTATAGTGTGATTATTAACATTATTTCTCATTAAAAATTCTAATTCAAAAAATTTTAAAAAATTAACACGAAGTAGAAGATGTCTACTTATTCGCAATAAATACATCTTTTCCATATTTTTGATGTCGTGGCCAGCATCGCCGATCAACTTACACAAATGTTAAAATTTATACTATAAATACGCCCTTTATTAATTTGTTTCGTATTGTGAGTACACTAAAGGTGAAAGTTTTAAATTTACATTGTAAATTAAATTTAATTAAAAGTTTTGTTTCAGTTGATCGACAGTGGTGGCACCGACTTCAAAAATAAATAATTAAGTTACTTACTGCAAAAAATTAAGTACTTAAATAGAATTAATTATTTTTTACATTTTAGTATCTACATTTTTTGATGTCAGCAAAAGATATTTTTATTGTTAGCAGTAACCATAATTAATCTGCACTGTAATGTTTAAATGTAGAAACAAAAAAATCATTACGTCTTAACGCAAGTCATCTTAACGCAAATTCTCTTTAAATATTTTCGACCATAATAGATTTGTTAAGTAATTCTGTAGAGAACATTTCAATCAAAGCATTAAGAATATAAAAATAATAAGTTCTAATAAAGGAAATAGCTATCTACTTTTTTTATTGTAAGAAATCTACTGCTTATTCTTTATACAATCACTAGAATATCAAATAAAATAAGTCAAAATAGATTCGCTGGGTTTGACATTTAAAAGAAATATTCCTCCTTTGTTTACTAGTTACTGAAAATTTTGGCAACAAATACTTTAAAACGACAAATCAACAGTTTTCTTTGATGATTTTTTTCGGACGACATAACGGAATTTTATTAAATCTCGCCTTTCTAAAATATAAAAAATTATTTTAATTATGTTATGCTCAAATGTCTAAATAAGTTAAAATTTTAATTTGAAATAAGTGAAATTTTATTCAAAATTAAAAAGAAACAGAGTAAGCCGAATTATCTATGAAAAAAAACCATATTAATGATTAATATATTCACATAATAGATAACATTTAGAAATAACGCCAACATTTCACACACAAAATGTCCATTGTATATTTTATGGATATGTAATGGGAAATGTTAATGTCAAAATACGGTTAGAAAAAATGTATAATTAAATCCCTAATACAACTTACAGTGTATTATTTGTGAATCCATATATAATATTTCGTAATCAACGGCTTTATTGTAGGCGTTTTAATTTCTAATATGATTCGTAGTCTTTCAAAGTGAGATTATTTGAAAACTTTAACTACGTTTTGGTGATATTTTGTTGTCGAGTGCTAATTAGCACCATCTCCTCACATTTATAACATGATGGTGCTTTAAGAAAAATTGTGTACCTGCGACAAATTTTCTTTCGTAAGCTTGGTTCAACGACCTATAATTTTCATGGTAATAGCTGCATTTATAACCTAAATGCTGCACAATGTTTTGCAAGATTATCCGGGAGGAATTAGGTACAAGAAAAGTTTTTAAGATTTTATCATTTTTTTTTTATTTTTCCATCTAGGTTTTTTCCCCTTTGTGAACGTAAAGTATGGGAAAAACACTAATAAATGGCCTAACTAGAATGTAAAGAAAAACAGACACGCGCTATTGGGAGAGATGGTCATCTCTTCTAAGTAGGGTTTGCCCAAAAATATAACCCCATTTGTTCGATGCGCTTCGATATTTTCCTAAGAAAGGTAAATGGCGACTACCAACGGATCCTGTTCCTACTTTAAATTTGCATTCAGCTCTGGATTCGGAGAGTAGTTTAATTTAAAAAAATATAAGAATAGCACAAAATGGTTTTAATTAACAGCTTTTTACGATTCAAGGATCTGTAACATATTCCTTCTCTGTGGAAATTTTGGCTACGTCAATACTCAAGGCTATGTAGTATTACAAGGTATTTTGACTAGACTGATTTTAAAATTAATCGACCTTTAAATACATTTATGAATAGTAATAATACAAATGTGTTTTCGGTGTTTTCTGTATTTTAGTAAATTTTTCTAAACATACTCAAAAATATAATTGTAATTATTACACACAATTTTGCTCTAATGCTAATTTTCACGAAATTTTGCCACTTTTATCGTTATCGATAATATGAATAACATTTTTCATTTTTACAATTGCCTGTTCTGTGTGAAAGTAATGAAAGTATGAATTTACATGAATTGGGTTTTTCCGCAAACGACCATGCGTCAATTATTAATATTGAATGGTTTGGACTTGGAAGTGTGAGTAAAAATGGAGTATGTAGATGAGTGTGCATGCATCCAAGTGACACAACGGGTTTTCTATGTATGGCTCATCTAGTAAAGAGCGGATCGCGCACTTCTTCCAACATCTTTGCCTAGAATACAAATATGTGGTGACAAGCTATTTCAATAAACCTGCTTTGTGGGGGCTGCAAATACGATATTTGTTGCTTTTGGTAGACTATACTACCTCTCGCATTTCTCGATTTTCTTCAAATTAAAACGGCATTACATATCGAATGTTAGAAGAAAATGTCACTATACTTTAGTAATATTAACCTTATATTATAAAACGCACGGTAAATTATTTGTATACATTTATACTTGCCTATCTTATATTACTTTTCATACAATATGCAAACAAAGAAAATGGGTTTTCTTTCAGACATTTTTACACTAATTTTGTAAAAGTTTGTGTTATTTTTGAATGTTATTTTGTTTCAAAATTTAACAAGAAACAGAGGTCTTGTCACGACGTCTCATTCATTATTATGTATTAAAAATTTACAAAAATTTTGCGAAATAATTACAATCGTTTTTAAAAGTTTTCATATTGGAACGAATAAGTGAGATATATTAAAAAGTTGAATAAACGAAATGAAAGCGAAACTAGTTATGATAAGACTTCGAGATAATTAATTTCAGTATAAATATGACAGTATGACTGTAGAAACACTCCAAAATTATGATGCAAATACACATTTAGGCAGGAACGCTTTCCAGAAAAAAAACAATTTTACGTAACATCTAAAATAAATAGTTCACGGTTTCCTAAAATTATTAAATACGTCCAGTAATATAATTACAATGAAATAAATGTGTAATATTTACATACATATATTATATACATTACATACATTTACTCAGAGTACGGATAGTCTAGTAGATATGTCTAGAGTTATTCAAATGACATACAAAATCATTGAATATAATTTTACATTTAAAATCACCTCTTTCTTTATATTTTGAAATATGTTTATTTATATGAAGAAAGATTAAAAAATTATTCTAACCTCGACACTCTCGAAGAGCGGCAAATCAAAAACAATTCCAGCATATCTCTACCTCTGATCCGGGTATGCGCCACTCACACATATATATATATATATATATATATATATATATATATATATATATATATATATATTTATGTAAGTATTCTCAAAAACTGAATTTGAGTAAGGCTAATTAGCAGTTTTTGATTGCTTGTGATCTTCAATCGCTACTCACATTCCCGTTGGAGACACACGGATTACTTTTCATTGAACTGGAATATAGAGAAACAGATTATGTTAAAAAGTAATAGGAAATCATGCAGTCATCCGAAGATTTTTAGGTAACTATGTTATTAACGCTGCGTTCCTCTATGAAGTTCGATTTTTCACCTAAAATATTTATAAAATTTTCTATTTTGGTTCCACGGATTGAACTGTTTTTTTTATTTTTGGTATACACGAGTATGTGCCGTAAATTTTGTATTTCATAACAAAAGCTCAAATTAAATCTGATTAAAAATATATTCTTTTTATTAAAATTTGACAAAAAAGTATTATATATTAAACTAAAAGTTTAGTTATATTTTTTAAAATCAATATAAACATATTTAAATAATCTGATTGGTCATTCGTATCATGTTACCTTAAAACTACTATTGCCCGACCTAAACATTTATGATTCAGTCAAGCTAGAAAAATAGATCACTTCCATCTAAAATCAAAATGAAGACATTAGAAAATATTACGTCAGACTTAACTGTTCTCCGTCAGTCTTAACCTTTAATGTTTTCATCCGTATATACGTTCGAATATGGATAGATAAATAATGACACGACATAGATTTCTTTCAAAAATTAACATGGACTAAATTTTCCATGAACCGAAAACTTAAAAATATTGCTAATAATTAGCGTTATTGGCATATTTATTTTACTTAACAAGGTTTAAAAAAATTATCGGCTGGTGGGTATTGAACCCACGTCTTCGCTGCACTGTATCAAAGTGCTAAACATTACACCAACGCTGACTCAACTAAGCTGTTTAAACTATTATTACTACTATTATCATCATCACTATTGTTTTCATTGTCGTCACTATTATTCTCTCTTTAATTTTTTATTTATTTTTACAATATCTATGAGCATAAAGTTCAATAAAATCGCTAGTACCATATTTTATCATATCTCTAAGCATAATATTTAAAAAAATGCTGAAATTGGCTTCGACAATACCAATATATGAACCAATAAATGTAAATGATACCAATATATGTAATATCCACCTAAAGAGTATTTTATATATTTCTGGAGGGTTATTAATCTGAAGGACTATTACCATATTGAATTTCATCGAAATCCGTTTTGCGTGATTGAAGAACAAATTAACAGAATACTGTTATCATTCTCTACGCTAATTTAATTACACTTTTCAAAATATTTCCCTTATACAGAATTCAGTCTGTCACAGTTTTAATGTATGCGTAGATGTCATGTAGTCCTAATATATTTTATATTATTTATTTATGGCATAAAGATTTTTTAAGTTTCTGGCTAATATATAATAAATGTTTGAAATTACCGTCTCAAAAATGTTTGACGTAATTTTCAAATAAACCTCCGGTGAACATTTTTATGTTCACCGGACGCATATTCTTACCTTTTTCTGCCTAAATAAAGGATATTAAAATTCCATCTTCCAGTAGGATATCTTGTGTCATTTGTTATATTCTTTACATTCTGTATATTTATTCTACTTGTTATATATATGTAAATTATTATTACTGGCCTAAAATACCTTTCAACCGATTATTAAATTTACCTTTATGTGTATTAAATCTGGATACTTTTTGGAGAGAGATATATGATATATTAGAATTTTCATTATTGATATATGTTTATTCTTACACACTAAAAGCAAATAAATTCGTATTTGTCTTTGCCACAAAATTACACTTTATTACGGACACCCCCTGGCTGCTATGAATTTTGCTCCTATTGCAGACAGTGTCACAGTTTACTATTGCTAACTGGACCAAGCGTGTGGTCAACCGAACCTTCTTCATGGTATAAATTACTGTTTCTTTTGACTTTTACATATGGCTGTGGTTTGTCTCTTGGTCTTAATGTCATGTTAAAAGGTGTTAAACTCTTAATTCCCGTGTTTGGCAGATACAAGCTCTTACTTGAGGACTCATTCTGAGGAGTGTCGTCTCATTCAGACTTAGGGTCTCAAGCTGTTTCTGTTTACCCTATTGTACTTCGATCGTCCTTTAAAGTGCGAGATATACCCGATTTGCACTTTGCCTCTGTTAGATTTACCGGGACATAATTTCTTCTAGTGGTAAATTTAAGATAAACTGCACCTTTACTTTTGATTATTGTCCTTAAGTAAGGTGGTGTGAATCGATATATTTTTGTATTTTCTGTTTTCCTTACACCGTGATCCCTTTTGCTTGCCTTCTCTTTTGGAAGTTGAACCATTGATTCATATTCAAATACTCTCAGGTAATTGAGCTACTTTTTTTGGCTACTTCGCTTTGTTCTAGTATGGATGGGATGGTCGTATGTTGTATAAATTCAGTTATTTTCAGTAGCCCTGAAAAGTCTCTCTTGAAACTAGTGTCCTTATGGAGATATTTAATTTTTCTCTTAAATTTATTTTTGATTTGCTTTTTAAATTCTTTAAATAGTTCTAATACTCCCAAATTACTCTGCATGAAGTAAACAAAAACAATTTCAATCGAACCACATACATTTCATTGTATCAAATTTAACACTTTACTGCCTTTAGAACCTTTACACCTAAAAGGCTACGCGTTAATTTGTCCTCTCCATCTGTTATACATGTAAACCCGCTATCTTTCTTAGATAAATGCATTCCTTCGGTGTTTTCTCAGAATACGTCGGATTTATAAACATCCATCGATATATAGGTAACATTGCTACATGTATATTTGTACATATTTTTGATGTAACTAGTAATAGCCACAGTTTCATTATTTTTTTTTATTATAAAGTAAAAGACCCTTTTCAGGTGTACATATTTTCTATCACAGATTATATGAATTATACAGGACGGGGAGATACAAGCATGTGAAATGACCTTTTCTACACTTACTTGTTAACAGGTAGACAAACATATTTTTTTACATATTAAACGCAGAGGTTACATTTAAGGTTAGCATGAATTTATTTAACCATCTCTCTATTCTCAAGATTATTTTTGTCATTACGTTTATAAGTTTTAATGGCGACTATTAATCACGTGCTTTGTCACTTAAAGTTTTCACTGATATTTTTTGTTCTTTTGGAGTAAGATCTGTACCGGGTTTGGATCACATTTTCGTACTTGTAGGCTGAATGATATGATTTGTAATTTTGTAAAGTCAATGTACATTGTATGTTGGTTATGACTTCATTATAACGAATTAAAAATATAATTTAAAAATAAAGGGACGTTTCTTTTATTTCTAAATTTTTTGAAATAAAACAGTTAAACTTGTAGTTTAAAAACAACAATTGAGAATGAAATTAAATTTAAATTTTCTTTTTATGAATTTTGAATTTAGATAGTATTAGTAAAATATTTATAAAAATATACGTATATATATATATGTATATATATATATATATATATATATACATATATATATATATATATATATATATATATTTATATTGCCTATATATATATAATATATCTTATATATTGCCGTAAAATTAAACTTACCATATTAGTTGTTAGTATTATATTTAAATGTTCCATTAACACCAAGAAGAAAATTTTGCTACGCTGTAATATTTTTACTAGCTGAGCCATTTAAGTCTTATATAAAGTAAAGAAACAGATAGTTATACAAAACCCCCAAATTTCTAATTCTCTTTTAGATATTTATAGGTTAAAAAAATCGTAAGATATTTCTCGTACAAATATGTATTAATCCTGCTGTACATAAATTCTTTGTAAATTTTGCGAATTGCATTTTAAAACAACTGACATTCAAGTTCTTCATATACATGAATAATAATTTTTTAACCATAAATACAAATTATGAAAATTTATTAAACTTTTATCGCCAATTTATTTTTCTCCATTACGATTTTCAAACAAGCGGGAGTATACTCGTAAAAAAGTATGACGGTATTTCTTCGAAGCCAATGAGATATTTGAGTGCTATGCATTACTATGCCTTCCATGTAAATAAATACAATTTTAAAATCAAAAGTTTATTTGTTTTGTAATTTGATAACATGCAGTCAATACTAATGTGTGACACTTGAATTACAATTTGTTCAAAAACTTTTACATTTGAGTAGAGTTTTATACAGTTATGCTACAGTACCTCTGAACAATCCTGATGTACAATATTGCGGCCAGGGTGGGAGTGTGGAGTAAAATTCTGAGACTTTGCACTATTGTTTTGACCGTAATTTTATTATTACGTTTTTTATTTTATTCTTACATTAAATGTATTAACGTGTTTCATCTTTAGTGAGATATATAGATATGTATTTCTTTGCGCTTCTGGATTGACTTCAAAATAAAATTAAAAAAATTCAGACTAAAATGTAAATTTTCAAATACACGTTCTTTCTGTACAATGGGAAATTTTGGGTGACTTCTGGAAATATATATTAGACTCATTAACTTTGCGAAAATTCGTAATTAGCCGAGCTTAGATTTAAGGTTAACTTTTGAAGTTTAAGCATTCTAGTAATATTCTGTCCTATAGAATATTCACTACCTATGGCGTAAAATCATTCTCTACATTCAAAGTTTAGATAATGGGTTGCCATACAATTCTTAAACTAGGTTAATTTAATGTTTAAACAACGAATCCCCTAACCAAAATAGATGGCAAGCGTGCTCGTGAAAACAAATGTACTATTGCGTAAGAGTAGATCACGCGGCGAACTTTATAAGCATTTGGGGTACGTAATATTACATTTACATCAAACTATTTCCCAATTTCCCAAATTCACTAAAAATATTGTTTTTGGGAATCCTTATAATTTACTTTCCCCATTTATTTCCTACACGATAAACTAAATTGCAAAAACTACATTTCTATTATTTCCATAATCCCATGATTCCTAGCTATTCTCTACAAAATTTCTATTCTGTAATAGTTTTGAGAAAACAAAACTGTAGAAAGGGATTTTCGCCTACCATTTGTAGACACTTGCTCTTTATAAATAAGCGATTCACTGAGCGCTCGTGTCAATATTTTAGTCAAGCAGAAATTGTTAGAAAATATAAGAAGCTTCAAAGTATCTTAAATATTTAGACTCTGCGGATTAAAAGGCACAGAACTACCCTTGGTATGGGTGGAAATGAAAAAAGGAAAAGCTTTTTAATTTTAAGGAAAACCTGATTTTATTAACTTAATAACTTTACACGTTGAATAAAGTCTTAACAATTGATATCTTACTTGAAGTGATTGTTGTGGACCAAAAATAATATTTTTATTTCTTAACTTACACATGCAATACTTTTAAACCTGCAGGTTGTATTTTTCCAGTTTGCAAGTGTATATTTAGTTACTTAGTTTTTGTTTTGAACTCAACTTCCAACTGGTTCCACATATATAGTTTCGTGGTCATAAACAGTAATAAAACTGTTCAAAGTGACACTTAAAGATTGCCTTAAAAATCTCCGGACTAAAGACACGATGACCGGAATTACGTATATAGATAATTTAAAAATTTGGTCTAATTCAAACCTAAGTCCGTGTTAAATTGCAATTTATAAACTTTAAAAAACTTTATCAATTGTCGAACTGTAATTAATATTAGTTAGAGTTATAACTGTAAGACCTGTATATTGAACTGACCATGGCCATCATTAATTGTCCTTGAAATTAGTTTTTTCTATTAATAAGATCTTAAAATTTTGATTGAAAATGAAAAAAAAAAGTTTTAAACACATTTGAGAATACATCTCTCGTAAATGCATTCACTACATGGGTTAGACTGTAGAAACACACACATACCTATATATATATATATATATATATATATATATATATATATATATATATATATATATTTATTTATTTATATATATATATATATATTTAAATTTAATTAGCGTCCAAATTGACATGCGCTTTTCTTTTTCAATCCAGAAAATATTACTTTCTTTCCACATATATGCCACAGCAGAATAGAAACGACGATCAAAACAATTTGCAAATATTTTCTATATTTTTAGTAAATGTTAGATCATAATGTACACATAATTTATTTACGTTTATAGAAGCTGCCTCTTCGTTAAATCACATTATATAAAAAATATTGTTATTGAATATATATCCATATTGGTATGAATGTATAATTCACAAGCCTAAAGATTACATTATATCGTCCATGACGACACACGAAATTACTCATTGAAAAAGTCACTGCACACTTTAGTTTTGATTATACTACCTAAGATATGATTCTAATTAAATTAAGTCAGAACAAATATCTGAGATGGCTTACGTCCGGGAAATCTATAACTAGATATCCTTTGGGATTTATTTAAACATTTCACTCAGCGTAACAGAATATCGAAGTTATTATAGTTAAATACTTCAAAAATCTTGATGAAAACGGTTTTTTTAAATCAGTCTTTCCTTAAGAATTATTACCAGATAAAATAGATAACACTTAATTAAGTCCATGGTTTTGAGAAACATATTGTATGATTTAACAGTTTCAGTTACATGATTTATATATTGATGGAATAAAATTCGATAATAATTAAGCAGCTTAAATTTCAGCGACAATGTTAGATATTGCAATAAAATCTATTTTGTTCCTTGATGTTAAGGTTGACGAATCGGACCTATAAATATAAAAGAAGTATAGCCTTTTTGTCTTAGGTTCTGTCGCAAAATATTCTTTAATCTAGAAGTAGTCGATAAAGTTTTGAAATTATTTATATGTAAATGAATATTTGTTCCTAAAGTAAACAATTCTTAGTTGTCGCATTAAAGAAATAGCTACCACATTTTCTACCATTCCCTACTAATTTTTATTTATAACTTTTTTTGCATAGACTTTAAAGGTAGTCATAATTTATTTTGCTCCACTCAACTCCCGCCACTTAGCATCGCTCCATGATGAATTTAATTAAACAAAAGCACTTGCAGTTTGCAAGAAGCTATCATCTGTATTACAGCAATCGACCCATATAATCGACGCATAGGATTCGATGGTCTAGCAAAAACCACGTCCAAATAAGTTCAGTAGTTTTTATATGATGCGAGTTCGTACGGACAGAGAGATGAGAAAAAAGTTTAAAAATAAAATTGTGGTTTTCTTTGAGTGAAAAGAATTTCATTTTTTTCATAGTTATTTGTTATAAAGCAGGTTTCTGTTAACACTATTAATTTCTGGTTTGTATTCTTAAATTTGTTTCATTGTTGATTTTAATAAATTTACTATTTATTCTGTCATTTATATATATATATATATATATATATATATATATAAAACATTTGCACATAGCGTCATTATATACATTGAAATGGGATAAATTTTAAACGCGACGACATATTCAAGAACTACTCCAGCGAATTATTATCAGACTGCAAACGAAACACAAATCTTGTTCAACTCAATAATACCCTAAATAATGATTTCTTGTGTTATCAACGCGATACAGAAGGTTCTCTTCGGCGCCGAGTAGGCAGTTACCCTTTTCGGATAATGACAAAATAGGTACTTGAATTCAATCAGCCCGCAGGTGTGGAGTCTTCTACCTTTTACCTTGTTCATGTAGACAATATCATTTCTCCCTTTTATGGGAAGATGAAGTGAAGCTTTGTTAAGGGTTATCAAGTTATTGCTTTATCTATCCTATTTTTTCATTTTGCGCTGTCGCGGACCGATTTCAATTCAAAGCGTGATTTTATCGAGTTATTATTTTAGAGGTAAGGGAACGCATTTGGAGTTTAGTTATTGTTAAATCAACAACGTATGTTTATTGAACATTATTTTTAGAAGAATATCGATTATTTATATTAGCAACAAGTCAAATTTCATTTACCCGATTGCATGCAATTGGAAACTTGTTTTCTGAGAAATAGTTGTATGCGGACAGCCAAAATTTACTCAACGTATATTATTATATGTAATGGCATTCGGATTTATTGCGTTACTTTATATTGTGTGCGATTTTCATCACTTAGATTTTCAATTAAAGTAATCATATTAAAAGATTTCTAATATAAGTGAGTAACATATTAAATGTACATGTGGTGCTATCTGCAAGCAACATGTAGTACAAAATGTATAACTTTATGTACATATATCGAATTGAAAATAAATGAAATAACTAACGACATCGTTTAATTAGTCGATAAATGAACCCCGATATGTAAAGGACTTTAGCTTCCAACTAGCAACATTTATATTTAAACGAAAATTATTTCTCCAAAATAATTAAGTAACTTTTATGATGTTTCGTCCATTTTCATTAATGTTTTAAATTCTTTTTCGTAAATTTTCAGAAAAATTGATACAGTTAAACAAGCGCATAATAAAAGGTTATTTACTGTACTTGTAGAAAATTTACAAATTTTTGAAATCCAGCTTTCTTGCGCAATACCAGATAGCTTAGTAGGTTACTATTATATACAGATGTTCTCAAATTGAATTAATTTTTTTTTATAATTTTTTTTTCATTATTTTAAACTGTTCACTGATTGCCATCAATTGCTACATATAAATATCTTAAACGTATTCAGCGAAATCTTTTTATTGTATTGCAGAAACTATATGTTTTAATTTCGATTCTAACTCGCCGTAAAGATGGAATTGGTATAACACCTAATCAAAATCGAAAAAAACTGCTTAGTGTGTAATTAATTTTAATAAAATCCTAATCTCTGTGTGTTGTGCTCTGTTTATCACTAGACTAGAATTTATATCGCCATTTGTAGTTAGCATGAAAAAGTAGAATCCTTGGATTGAAAGTTTGAAAGAATTTTATTTTCTCAAAAACATCACTTCGGGTTGCAAATCCCTTAAAAACGTGAACAATAGAAAAATTTATAGAACCAGTCTTGTTCAGCAAGTGGCAAAGTATTTGTGGAGCTTTGGCTCCGACTTAAAGTTATAAACCAGTCGATACCAATCATAAATATTATTAAAATCTAAAAGGTGTCGGCAATTTAAATTTATATAATTTAAAGAAATTCAAGTTTTTTTGGGGAGTTTCCCGGAACTTTGGATCTCACATTCTTGTAAACTGTATTTGTTTACTTCATTTACGGATATGTATAAATTTTATTTGTATTTATTTAGAAAAGAAATAACATACATTTCTCTGTATTAATTATACTTGTCATTGCTTTTATATTTTCGTAAAAATATTTTTCATAACGGGTCCTTCATGTATGTATCAGATTGGAACTAAAGTAACATAATTCGTAAGTAATTTAACATATCATAATTTTGTAGCGACAGACATTCAGATGTTCAGATCCATGTCAACGGGTGAGGTTTTCAGCAATAATTACCTACTGTTAGTAATCCATTTAAATTAATTTCATCATTTTCGGATAAATTACGATAATACTACACAAGAACATTGGAGCATTAATTCAAATAACTTAAATTTAGATAAGCAAATATGTTATTATATTTCATACAATTATGCAATAAATACTACAGTTGTATATAGGGATAATAACTGGATCGACGTCGAGTGTGTTTTGATAAAAAGATAGATTTACATGGGTAAGATAAATGTGCATGCAGCGATGATTTTTTCGAAGTTTGCCTTTCGTTATAATTCCAAAATCATATATAATAGTATAATTGTTCCAGGTAGTGAAAGAAAAATAAATATGCAATCATTTAGAAAATAATCTATATTTCCTATTAAATTTAAAGATTTTACCATGAGGGTGTCTAATGCGACAAGCACAGCAAACTTCAATTAAAAAAAGTTGAACAGAACGTAAATTTCGTTTCGGCACGGCCGTTCGTCGAGCGGGGCTGGACGGGTGTTATGGTTGACTGTAAGAGATTGCTCACGTAGCAATAAGTCCGCCATATGTATCAATTAGACACATTAAAGTAGATAAATAAATAAATAAATAAATAAATTAACGAACATGTAGAATTTTATATTTTGGTAAATTATATATATATATACGGAGAGCCTTTAATAAAAATTGTCCATTGCCTCAAATTTGTAACAGAAATGAAAAATAAGATAAATTGATATAAAAAATACAGAAATAAGTGTTTATTCAAACATCAGTTAGAAGTCTTGTAAAAAGTGAAATCTTGGCCCTATTAAACCGACCACAGAAAAGTTGTCCCCTTAACAACTTAACCGCCTATCGGACTTCTAACAATGGACTTCATTAAATATGGCTTAACACAAAAGTTTCGCTACCTATTTTTATTTTGGCTCTTCTTCGCTTATTCCCTATTCACGTTAACGCGCGCCTCATCAGTATTCTTTGAATATTTTAAAAATATTTTCATTCTTCGCCTTCTTGGAAACGGAAGAGTTCCAAATCTTAGTTCCCATTGTCATGCTATTTATTTTTTCGACGTAGCCAGGGATAACCTTTAGCGGTGTAATTGTTTTATGAGTTGATTACGTAAACTTCTATTTATTTTACGACAGTAATTTAAATAATAGTTATAAAGTTTTGCGAGGGACTCTTTGGTAGGGCTTTTTACCTATGTTTGGCTAATTTTAATTTTGGCACGTTTAAAATTTTAGGTTGGGTGTTTTTCTGTTACTTAGGGGTGGAATGGAATTGGAGGTGAAGTGTTAATTGGAAAAAGAATATTATAAACGTGATGATATCACTGTTGAAAAATGTTTAATTTAATATTTTTGTTTTTTTTTTAAATTATCAAAAATTTTAAAATGTTCTTCGATATTAGATTTAATTTTAATAAATAAATTAAATCTAAACGTATAAAATTTCCAATCATGAATAATATTCACAGGTGATTAAAATTAGATCACATCACATCAGTTACGCATTAAACGTATTTTTGGCGTTCTTTAAAAGATTATACGAATAATTCATATGATTAGTTCAAAGTTTATCTAATCAACAATTCAAAGTTATTTCATCAACAATTTCGTAATTCTAGCAAATCAAACTTTTACTTTCTATCTATAATAATATATGTTATTTCAATTATTAATTCGGAGTAACTAAAGAAATTTCATAAATTATGTGAAAAATTAGGTAAAGAATAAAAAGTAGACCAAAGTAAAAATTTTAAAAAATTATCATTTATTTACTGTATTTTAAACCGATGAGTTGATTTATTTTATTATGTATATATTATTCGGACAGAATTTTTCAAAGTTATTTTAATAATTGTTTTCCTTCTTTCCAATAGTTTTTTTTGTAACACACATAATCGCAAGTTACCCATTTACTACCACATCCTTCTGTTAAAGAAAAAATCATCAGATATTATACGATTCTGTGTTTTTCAAGGCACTAATTATGAAAAAATTTGTAAATGAACCCCTGTAATTAAGATAACTCTTTATTTCTTTATGAGCATGTCTAATGATATAAGTCTTCAGTTTGGTTTATTCATAATTATAAAAATGTAAAGAAGAAATGGGCACTGTAAAATACTGTATAAAAGTTGGTTGCTAAGAAATTTATTTAAATAAATGCTAAGAGCATTATGTCAAACAAGAAAATTTTGTTATGTATTATTTTGTTGAATTCCTAATGGTCACATTTGACCATATTGTCTTCCTAGCGACAAATTTCCATGAAATTTTATGAATAAGTATTTTTCGGCTTCGAAAATACTGTCGAAAAATATTATTAATTTTGACATCACTTTTTCACTAAACGAATGGAATCGAAAATATGGTAAAACCTAATTTTGATGCCCTCGAGCCATTAAGTATCAAGTTTACATTTAGGATTCTTTAAATCATACGTTGATTTACAGAAAGACAAATAACAGCTAACAAACATAGACCATGTTAAAAATGTAAGCGATTGAAGTTCCAAAACTATTCTGTACTAAAATATGAAGAAAACAATGAGAAGATAATTATTTAGAACTCTATTTATTTTTAGAACACAAAATATTTTTGTACTTTCAGCTTATTGAGGTATGGCGTTGCTATTGACAAATTTCACTGTTTATTTTTTCATATTATGAATAATAGATAAAAAAAAAAAAATATATATATATATATATATATATATAATATATACAACATATATAAATTTATATTTTGCGAACAATATGCATGAAGAATCTTTTTCAAGCTTGGCCGAGAAATATTTGAGTAAGCAATTGTCTGATTGGCATTCACAAATTTTGCGTTCCTTTTCAAGTTGGCACAAAAATAATAAAATTAAATATACTTACAGATACGCAACTAATTTCCGGCGGTCACAGCTAGTTATGATTGAAAATCTTTGAGTAATTGGCGTACAGGCTAGTCCATCGTTCGTTGGATCTAAAGATGTAGTACAGTATTTTACGCGACGATTGTCTTAGAAACACATTTTGCACGTTAAAATAACAAAAAAATAATGTCCTAAATCCGACAGAAAATATAGGTTTGAAAGAATACAAAAAAAGGAAAACATATGACATTTATGTGAAATAATAATCATATCTGTCATGTTTACCTGAATCTGCATGGAACCAAAAATAAACACAAACAATAATAATATACGGTTAATAATAAAAATATATGGATCTTTACCTAACCTTCACCTTATTATTAGCATTCATGTTTATTAAACAAAAATAGCACATATATACAAATGAAATAACGGAATCATGAAGTCGTTTTTAAAATAAAATCCCTGTTTTAGTAATTTGATGTTTGAATATCAATAAAACAAACAAAACTTTACGATAAAAAGCAATAAGCGACATTGAAGGAAAATAATGAATGATATAACCAGGATAGAACATGCTCATAATGAAAGTGATAAATTTTACAAAATAAGCTAAAATTCTTTATCCATTTAATTTTTTTAAGAACAAAGTTAAACATCGGCCTATTGAAACTTTCGAGAATGCTGCATAAAAAATCAAAATCCAAATCCGAAACATTTTACAAATATCAGTTATATGATGATGAAATAGGATGCAGATTCTTAATGCCGTCAAGGTAAGGATTATTAGAAATTTGCACAAGACTTAAATCTGAAAATACCTACTCATATATGATGACGACTGGTTAAGATGACGTCACATGTCATATACGTAATAATAAAGGAAAAGGGTGTGAAATTATTTTCGTATGACCTAAATCTTATATATTTTGTGGCCTGACATGACGTCATTCTGAGGTCGCCCTTATGTCAAAGTGTTCACTTTGATTTTATTTACGTAAATTAATTACATGACCGTTAGGTTATTGTTAAATTTATTTTCGACTAAAATATATTTTCCACAATTTTTTTTGGAATTAAGTAATAATATTTCTTCAACATCGTATTGACATTTTCCAGCCAAAATTGCAAAGATAAGGTACTTCTGGCAAATAAAACGTACCTACTTTTGTAGTCAAATAGTTCTGACAATCATCAGTTCAAATTATTAGTAAACTGATGTTAAATTATAAGCTCTATTTTATTATTAAGTCAAAATTCAAAAGCCTGTATTTTTCATGAATAATTTAATATTAATAAAACAATTCATTAAAATATAATAGTTTTCTAAAGCCCATCAAATCATTGTAGTCTTACTAAATGAAAAATAAATGCACGAAATATTAAAGTTTTACTTAGAAACTAAATTCCTTTGAATCGCAAACAGCCTTTGTTGCAGCGTATAACTTGGTATACATATGCGTATTCAATGGTGCATTTTTAAATAAGGTTCGGCCTTTACAATTAATTACTTGTTTACTATTTATTAATAAATATAGAGTCACTACTTTCTTGAAATGCAGATATGCAATGTATGGTATGCAAATTGGAAAAATATATTCATAAAATACAGCTTATGTTTTATAAAAATGTTTCGGAAGAAATTAAGGGGTAGGCGGAATGCTAAAGATTCAAGTGTGATTAAAATAGAAGTAGCGTTAAAAGTGTTTCCTAAAACTGTCATCTATTTTAAGATGGATATTAGTTTTAACGAGAATATTATTTTGAAGAATATTTATAATCTCAATTGGTTTAGTCTTCAATATAAACTTATTTAGATGTAAAATTTAAGTGGTCAAGTTGGAAAGTTCCTCTGTTCAATGTTTGTAAAATGATGTAATATATATAATGTTATATATATTACATCATTTGACAAATCATCAAATTTTCATCCAATATTTTGATATGTTTCTAATAGAATATCACATGCATCCAATATTTTGATATGTTTCTAATAGAATATCACATAATAACATTTTGAAATTAAACCACAAAAAATTAAAACTCTATCAATAATATCAAATATATTACATGTGCAATGTACACAATAGAATACACGTCGATACACATTGGTAAAATTACCCCTGTAAATGGTAGGGAGAGGTCCGATAAAGGCTAAGGTCCAAAGAGAGCGGACAACGCCGATAGCCCATGCATTATTTATAATACTCAACACATTAATCATCATATTTATATCTGGTAGGCTTTACACTGTAGAGTTTCGATTCGCATTTGTAATGGCCTTTGTTATGTAAGGGTCATTAGTTAAGTTTGCGAATTAAGGCTGATCTTAGTTTCCGCTATGTTACCCACATAAGGATAATAATATCCCTTCGGACATTTTCGTAGGGCAGCTTCGAGTGGAGTTGTTTGGATGCGTGAGAAGATTAAACGAAACTGTTCTATATTTTATGCAGTAAAATATATATAAATATGTATATATGTATATATATATATATATATATATGTGTGTGTGTGTGTGTGTGTGTGTGTGTGTATATTTATTGTCATCTTTTTAAAATGGACATTTTTTAAGAAAATGCAAAAAACATCATAGACAAAAGATGTTACGAAATAAAACAGTTGCTACTTAATATTTTTATATTGATCCGTAAATATGATTTAAGAACATATTTAAGAAACTAAAAGTATCTGACTTTTTTAAAATAGAATTTTTTACAGATTTTTATTTGTTTGAAAATATTTATAAATCCAGATATTTTATTTGCCTTATTTTTCAAAATCAACTTAATCACCGTTATGCTGTCAAACAGTTAGGAATTATTTTTGGAAATATTTTGTCTTTGTGCAATATTACCCTTTACTTCTTGTCAAAATAAATATTTGCGATATAAGTATGGCCTAGATATTACAGTGTATACACACTGGGCACATAAAAACATTTAAGTGGATAGAGTATTTCTAGAGACTTGTTTATAAATAAAAAAAAATTTTCTTTATAAATAAAAAAAAATTTTCTTTATAAATAAAAAAAAATGTCTTTGTGCAATATTACCCTTTACTTCTTGTCAAAATAAATATTTGCGATATAAGTATGGCCTAGATATTACAGTGTATACACACTGGGCACACAAAAACATTTAAGTGTATAGAGTATTTCTAGAGACTTGTTTATAAATAAAAAAATATTTTTCATCTTGTTAATTACATATGTATGGACTAGTATATTTTTATAGTCGTATTTTGTTTATCTTGCTTTTCAAAAAACTATGATATTTGGAGTTATTTTCATATTCTTCCTGCAAACTTATCGAAACTATAGAGATAACTCCTACTTCCAGCTAAGCTGTCACTTTAGGTACCCCGTACTTAATAATAATATTCTATAAAAATGGTTTTGGAATCCTTATATAAATCTTTTAGATGATTTACAAGTTATTAAATTGTATGAAAAAAATTCGAATACTTAATTGGCCCCCGCCAAAATAACTATCTATATATTGTCGAGTATTAGTCACTATTGAAACATATTTCGGTTTCATTGCTATCCCAAATTTTTGCGTCGAACCATATGTCAGATAACTGTTAATGAGGTAACATAAGATGATTTTTCTGATTTTACAATTACTAACTGTTGACTGCTGCTTTGCTCACGTAGAATTGGCATTTCACGAAACAAAAGAATTTTTTGTTTATTTCCATTATGCAGATTAAATGTATTTCAAATTTCATGAAAGTTGGCTGAATGATTGAACGTTTAATATAAAACATGCAAATATATAAATCCTACTCACTTTTATAAAATTAATGTGGATGAATAAGTATTTATTTATAAAATAAATGAAACTACCTAACTTCTAGCAGAACCAATAATTCTCACACTCATACTAGAGTCTGAACACAGTCAAGTCACCTACATTAACACTGTCTAATTTGTTTTATAAAATTCTTTCCTATTTTTCAATATATTTCGAGCGGAATTTGTAAATATCTACACTCAATGGTCACGTAAGTCATTTCAAAGGTCTAATAGACCTTGTGTACAAATAGATCTTCTTCACTTAAATAATTTTATCAAAATATAAAAAGGAAAGAGGTAATTTTTAATTATAAAATTATATTCAATGATTTTGTAAGTCGTTTGAATAACTCTATGCAAAGTGTTTATAAGTACTGTGTGAATCCTAAACGTTTGGTCGACCACCTACTAATGTCCTCATCAGACAATAGTCACAATTTCATAGTTATAAGATTATATAAATACAGCGTATATATATATATATATATATATATATATATATATATATATATATATATATGTATATATATATATATATATATATATATATATATATATATATATATATATGTGTATATGTATTTTAGAGAAGCACAAGTTTCTCTTTCCCCGATAGAACATACGTTCCAACCGCAGTATCACAGAAAAAAAAACTTATTTGCACCATGCTATTAGGGTGATTGAAGTTGGATTGATCATCCTGAAGTCCAGGAAGAATTTTGTCTACTTCACTTTATTTCATCTCTATTACTTTAAGTCCTACATTTAACGATTCAATAACACATACCTAATAAACTATATGTATATATGACTATTACACATTTATTTTATTGTAGTTACATCACTATTTATTTTGGATGTGACGTAAAATTGTTTTTTTCCGGAAAGCGTTTCTGCACAATCAAAGATGTGCAATTGGCAAAATTGTAGGTTACTTATTCTTACTACTTTTTATGTACCCCTAAATGTGTATATTTGTCATAATTTTAAAGTGTCTCTACCCGAATTAGTCTATCTATTTCATATTTATAGTCATATTTCAACTCAAATTAAATATCTCTAAATTTTATAACTAGTTTCGCTTTCATTTTTTTATTCAACTATTTAATGCATTTCACTTATTCGCCCCAATATGTAAACTCTTAAAAATGATTGTGATTATTTCGCAATATTTTTGTTAATTTTTAATACATACATATTAATAAATGAAACTCTATGACCAGACCTCTTTTTCTTGTCAAATTTTTAAATAAAAAAACATTCCAAAATAACTGAAACTTTTACAAAATCAGTGTAAAAACTTCTGAAAGAAGAACCCGTTTTCTTTGTTTGCATATTGTATGAAAAAAGAATAAAATATATAAATGTTCATAAATAATTTACCGTGGGTTTTATTATTTAAGGCTAATTACTAAAGTTAAATTTTTTTCTAACATTCTATTTGTAATGCTGTTTTAGTTTGAAATAAAGAAAATAAGAAGCATGAAATATCGTATTTGTTGCTCCTACAAAGTCGGCTTATTGAAATAGTTTGTCACCACATATTTGTATTCTAGGCAAAGATATTGGAAGACTCGCGTAGTCCGCTCTCTACTAGATGGACTATACATACCAAACTCGTCGTGTCACTTGTCACTAAGCAATAAACTCAATTTTTTCCTACTCACACTAAGCCCTCAACATTAATAACTGACGCATGGTCGTATACGTAAAAACCCAATGCATGTAAACTCATACTTTCATAACTTTCACACAGAATAGGCAATTGTAAAATCGAAAATTTTTCTTTCTCTCTTTTTTTTTCTTCTTTTTATTGTTTTCTTGACCTATTTATTGTTTTCGATAATTTGATCTTTTTATTGTTTTCGGTAATATTATCGATAACAATAAAAGTAGGTCGATAAAATTAGTAATAGAGCAAAATTGTATGTAGTAGTCAAAATTATGTTTTTGAACATGTTTAGAACAATTGACTAAAATTCAGAAAACATCAAGAATATATTTGTATTATTGTTGTTTACAAATATGTTTAAAGATCGATTAAATTTTAAATTAATCGAGTCAAAACAGTACAATATAAATATGAGGATTGATGTAGCCAAAATTGTCAAACAAGAAATTTGGTGCAGAACTTTAAAATGGCATTACAAATTAGATGACGAATTTTTGACATCCAGTCATTTTTTTTTAATTAGGCCGAAGCTAAAAATTTGATTTATAGTCAAACTCATCAAACGAGTTTTTATAAATATCTGAACAGTAAGATTGTGTGACAAAGTCAGAAAACAAAATAATCCTTGACATGCAATTGTCTACTCATGTTATAAATGAGAGGAGAATGTGGTAATTAGCACTTGACAATATAATATACTGGCACCAACTTTTATAAATTAAAAATATGTTAGAAATTAAAACACCTGTAATAAAATCTTTGATTACGAGATATTATATATAGATTCACATATAACACACTTTACAATGTATCAGTGATTTCATTATACATTCTTTCCAACCGTATTTTGAAATTAATATTTCTAATTACATGTCTATAAAATCTACAATTAGCATTTTGTTTGTGAAATACACTCGTTATTTCAAAATAATGTTACCCTAGTTGAAGTCTTTTTATATAAATTAGGAAGGGGAGGTTTAATAAAATTACGTAATGTCGTCTGAAAAAATTCAAGAAAACTGCTGAATTGTCGTTTTACACTATTTGCTGCACGATTTTCAGCAACTAATAAACTTAAGAGGTATATTACTCTTAAATCTCAAACCCAGCGAATCTCTTTCGACTTATTTTATTTGATATTCAAGTGATTGTACAAAGGACAATGAGCAGATTTCTTACAATGGCAATAAGTAGAGACTATTTCTTTTATTCAAAATTCTTATTTTTGTAGTCGTAGTGCTTTGATCGAAATTTTGTCTCTAGAATTTCTTAACAAATCTCCTATTCTTTCGAATATATATAAAGGGAATTTGCGTTAAGATATTCAAAATTAATCATTTAATTTTTTTGTTTCTATATTTATACATTACCGCGGACGTCAATTGTAGTAGCTGCAACTATAAAATAACTTTGGAAAAACCGATATCAAAAAACAATACCGATATCAAAAAATAAATATAACTAATTTTTCGCAATAACTAACTGAATTACTTATTTTTGCACTACTACTATACTTTTATACTTTCAAATATATAGTATGCATATATATATATATATATATATATATATGTATATATATATATATATATATAAATATATATATATATATATATATATATATATATATATATAATATATATATATATATATATATATATATATATATATATATATATATATATATATATATATAATGTATAACTTTCAAAACTAAAGTGTAAATATTGCCCTAAGAACGGTGATCAGTATATTTTATAAGGGAATGCGTCGTCAAAGTTAAATTAGTTAGCTACCATAATTTGCGGATTTGTGACGTTCATGGGCTTCGTTTGGTTTTACCCAGCAATTAATTAAATACTGAATTTGATTGAGTAATTTCTTCTAGCTCCATAAATTGACCTAGTAAACACGATTTTCATAAAATAAATTTTTATAATGTTTTATAATAATATTATATGCAAATGGCTTAGTTTGCATGTCTTTATAAAAAAATATTTCTATAGAACGAAAAGAAATGTTACTATTGTCACGGAAATTTAAAATTAGTCCTTTGTCGACTTAATTTAATTTAAAACCTTATTTCTAATTTTTCCATATCCTTTTACAGTTTTCAATAAACACATACTTACTCTAGGTGAGCAAACAATCTCACCAATTTCTTTTTTGATATCCACTTTCGTTTAGGCACTTCAGCAGCCTAATATGCTTGTTCGTATTTAAAATAATATTTTTTGTAATGAAATATAAAATAGTATACATATTTTTTTATTATGAAATTGAGCAGTAAGAATTTATTCCCGGAGTTGCCGTTGAAAACGCGGAAATCCTTGCTGATGAGCAAACATGTCTTCTTCGTTTGGACAAATGACGCAGTACCTTGACTGTTACAGATACGGTCAAACTGCGCCTCATCACAAGAATGATTTGGTAGTATTGGAAGTTTTGTGCTCAGAAAGGTGACGATAGCATGGAGTACCCTAAAATACTTGGCACCAATATTGCTGTACCTGTAGAAAATATAAGAGAAGAGAAAACCATCGCATCGGTACAGATATCTACCCAAATTTGTTTTCAGCTTGAGAGTCAAACCGGATGTTTCGATCGAAGATATCCGGTTTGACGGATCGATAGAGTAATATTATTTTCCATCATCCAGGCGTACTCTAAACAAGTACCTGGGGTAATAAGCTGCACCGTTAATAGGACAACATGGTAAGACTAGGATCGATTTTTATAAATTCTGCAACCAGAGTTCGATACATTCAATAATATTTCAGATCGCGTAATTTGTTTAAATCGCAAGGCCTTAAAGTTCCCATCAAAAACGATTATCAGTGCCGAAGTGAAATTAAGCAAAGTGCATTTAGGCTCGCCGAGGAAAAAACGCTCTTGGTGGAATTAGAAACTATAAGCCCCGCAAGGGTCCTTAAAAAATATGATGTAACAACTTACATGCTAAAAACCACGGAATGAAATACAAGGTATTAGTGTGGCTTCCTAAGTGACCTTTTCAGTTTCGCAGCATAACTACAATATAGAGTTTAAGCAAGGTAGGCGCTGTCACTTTTTTTTATAACCCACATAGGTAATTCCGACTCCAAGTTTCCATATAAAGAAATGTGCGAAACCCAGGAAAGCACATCATTTTCAGCATTCTTAGAAAATACGACGGATATTATGTTAGGCATATACGTGATTCCGTGGAATATCCCCTGAGTAGATTTTTCCTAACAAATTATTAAAATCTCAACACTCTCGAACAGTGGCAAATCAAAAACAATCTCACATTCCCATTGTAATCCCAAGTAACAAGGGTTGCTTTTTAGTGATCTGGAATATAGAGAACCTTAAGACTACGTTAATAAATAATAGGAAATAATCCAGTGATCCGAATATTTATAGGCTTATTACGTTCATTCCAGCTTTCGGATTTTGTTTTCAAACGCATTTGATAGACCAACTATGTTATTAACGCCGCGTTCCTCTATGAAGTTCGATTTTTGACCTAAAAGGTTTATGATATTTTACATTTTAGTTCCACGTATTTAATTGTCTCTCGTATTTTTTATATACACGACTATGTGCCGTAAATTTTGCGTTTCTTAGCAACAATTTAATTTAAATCTGATGAAAAATGTACACGTTTTATTGCAATTTGGCCAAAAGTATTATTTTGTAAATTAAAATTTTAGTTGTTTTTTTAAATGAATCTTTGCATAATCTGATTGGTCATTCTTATCGTGTTACCTCAAAATAATTACTGTCCGACTAAAACATTTATTATTTAGTTAAACGAGGAAAAAAGATCACTTCCATCTAAAATCTTATGCCAGCAAAATGACAATTACATAAGCAAATATTACGTCAGTTTTAACCGAACAATTTTTAATGTCTTTATATGTATTTATGTACAGATATGAATGGATAAATAACGACACAACATGCATTTCTTTAAAAAATAAGCAATAGATATTTTACATGAACAAAAACTTACAAATATTGCTAATAATTAGCCTTGGTAATATTATAAGTCAAAAAGAAGATTTAAAAAAGTCAATCGGTTGGTGAATATTGAACCCACGTCTTCACCGTATCGTACCAAAGTACTAACCATTACACCACGGCTGACCCAATTGAGCCGTTTAAACTATTATTAATACTATTATAATCATCACAATTTTTTTATTTCTTCATTTTTTTATTCATTTTTACAATATCCATTAGCATAACGTTAAATAAAAATGCTAAAAGTGGCCATGACAGTACCAATATCGTAATAATTGTCAAGACAATTTTTTTTCCAAAACCTGTAATATCCACATATAGAGTATTCTATATGTCGCTTGAGGTTTATTGATTTGAGGGTATATTACCATACTCAAGTTCATTGAATTCCTTGTAGTATATTTCGCGTTATTGAAGAACATATTAACGGAATTCTGTAATCGTTTTATACGCTAATTCAATTACTGTTTTTAAAATATTTCCCTTATAGAGAATTTAATCTGTTACAGTTTTATTATATGCGCAGATTTAGTGTATCCCTAATATATGTTTATCTCATTTATCTTTGGCATATATATTTTTGAAGTTTCTTGCTATTTATAATAAATGTTTAATATTACCGTCTCAAAAATATTTGAGATAATTTTCATAGAAATCTCCGATAAACATTTTTCGCGCATATTTATAGTCTCGTCTACCTTAATATAGGGTATTAAAATTCCATCTTTCAGTACCCCACTGGACTAGTACCCCATATTGTATGATTTATGGTGTCCTTTACATTTTGTATATTCATTCTACTTGTTATATATTTGTAAATTATTACTACTTGTCTAAAACACCTTTAAATCGATGCTGAAATTTACCTTTAAGTGTATTAAATTTGCACATTTTTTCGAGAAAGATATATGATTTACTGGAATATTAATTATTGATACATGTATATTTTTATAGATTAAAAACCTCACAGATGATTTTGGTTTGTTTCTTGGTGTTAATGTCACGTTGAAGCTATCGCACGATTAATTCCCATTATTAGCAGACACAAGCTCTTACGTGACGAGGACTCATTCTGAGGCGTATCGTCTCATCCAGACTTAGGGTCTGAATTGTTTCTCTTTACCATATTTTACTTCGAACGTCCTTTGCAGTGCGAGATACACCCGGCTTGCACTTTGACTCAATTAGATTTACCGGAATATAATTTCTTCCAGCGATTTAAAAAAAATTACATCTCTACTTTTGAATATTGTCCTCGAGTAAGGAGGTATAAATCGATATTTTTTCCATTTTCTATTATCCTTGCTCCGTGATCCCATTTTTTTGCCTTCTATTTTGGAAGATGAACCATTGATTCATATTCAAATACACTCAGGTAACTGAGGTTGGCTTTGATCGGTAGGGAGTTTGACTTCTTGATATAATTAAGTTCATTTTTGGCTACTCCGTTTTGTTTTTTTTTGTTTTTGGGTGGCCATTTGATGCATATTTCCAGTCATTTTCATGAACTCTGAAAAGTCTCTATTGAAACTTTTATATGTAGGGAGACATTTAATTTTGCTATTAAATTTATTTTTGATTTGCTTTTAAAATTCTTAAAATGGTTCTTCTACTTCTGACTTTCTCTACATGATGTAAACAAAATAATCATCCATACATATTCAGAAGTATATCGCTCCTTCGAGCAATATAATTTTCATCGAACCACGAACATTCGAATGCACCAAATTTAACACTTGACTGGTTTTAGAATCTTTACATCCAAGAGGCTGCCGCGTTAATGTGCCTTCTCTAAATGTTGCACATGTAAACTCATAATATTTCCTAGATAATTGCACCCATCAGTTTTTTCTACTGATTTACCAAGGTCATTGCAATTTAGACGACCCAGACGCTGATACATTAAAAATCGTCAAATTTATAAATATCCATCGATGTATAGGCAGGATTACTATATGTATTTTACCTTAACCTTGCAATTACTACAGATTTATTTTTTTTATATTTATTATGAAGTAAGACACTCTTCTCAGGTTTCCGTATTCTCTACCACAGACCATATGGATTATACAGGAAGGGTTGATACGACCATAACCTAAAATACTCAACAGTTCTCAGTCATCGATAATTGTTTAAAGTAAAACCTTCGATTTGCATAGATGGTTGACAAAATGAGATACGCAATTGTATACAATACCGTATGAAATGACGTTTTCTGCATTTATCTGTTAACAGGCAGGCAAACATATTTTTTATATATTAAACGCAGAGGTTACATTTAAGGTTAGTATGATGTCATTTAACCGTGTCCCTGTTCTCAAAATTACATTTTGTCGTTAAGTTTTCAAGTCTTAATGGCGACTTTTAATCACGTGCTCTATAATTTAAAATGTTTACTTATGTTTTTTGTTCTTTGGGTTTGCATTACATTTTTGTACTTTCGTACTTGTAGACTGGATGATATGATTAGTAATTTTGTAAATTCGATGTACATTGTATGATGATAAAGACTTCGTTGTAATAAATTGAAATAATGAATTGGAAAAAAATTCAATCACGTAATGTACAAAAGGACGATTTATTTAATTGTAAAATTTTGAAATTAAAATAGTTTAAAAGTAGATTTAAACAGCAACTGTGAATGCAATTTAGTTTAGATTGTCCTGTTATATATTTTAATTAAAATTCAAGTTTAAATAGTATGAGCAAAATCAATATATATATATATACATATATATATATATATATATATATATATATATATATATATACACACACACACATATATATATATATATATATATTGCCATTAAATTAGTCTTACTATGTTAGTTGTTATTATTATATTTAAATGTCCTATAGCACTAAGAAAAAAATTTGCTGCACTATAATATTTTTGCTTGCTGAGCGATTTAAGTCTTGTATGAAGTAGCCTCCAAATTTTTAATCAAATCTATACAAAACCTCCAAATTTTTAATCTTGTTATTAATATTTACATGTTAAAAAAAACGTAAGATGTTTCTCGTGTTAATATGTATCAATCTTGTTATACATAAATTCTTTGTGGATTTCACGAACTGCTTTTTAAAATAATTGACATTCAAGTTCTTCGTATACATGAATAATTATTTAAAACATAACTAATTCATTATTTAATACAAACGATGACAATTTAACAAAAGTTTAAGTTTATAGCAAAATTAATTTTTTTTCCATTGCCATTTTCAAAGAAGCGGGTGTATAAAAATTATGACGGTATTTCTTCAAAACCAATAAGATATTAAAGTGCTAGCATAATTATACATGGGTAAATAAACACATTTTTAGAATTCAAAAGTTTAATTGTTTTCCTATTTGATAAATTGCATTCAATACTAAAGTATTATACATATTTGGATTGCAATTTGTTCAAAAACTTTTACATTTAAGTAGAGTTTTATAAAGTTATAATATAGTACCTCTGAACAATCCAGATATTTAATATTGCGGCGAGTGGGAGTGTGGAGTAAAATTCCTTGTACTGTTGTTTCGACCTTTGCATTTCCTTGCACTGTCATTTTGTTGTTACGTTGTTTATTTTACTCTTATAATGTAAGTATTAACACGTTTCATCATTAGAGTGATATATACATATTTATTTCTTTTTGTTCTGAATGACTAAAAAATAAAACCAAGAAAAATTTTGATTAAAATATCAATTTTTAAATACACATTCATTCTATACAATGGGGAGTTTTGGTTGAATTCTGTAAATACATATTAGACTCAATAACTCTGCGAAAAGTTTGTTATTAATCAAGCTTAGGTTTAAGGCTGGTTTTGTAGCATAATATTTCTAGTAATATTCTAACCTGTTGAATATTTACTACCTACATCTTAAAAATCACTCTCTGAATTCAAAGTTTAGATTATGGGTTGCCATACAAATATATACAGTTTCTTATACTAGGGGATTTTATATCTGAATTCAGCGAATACCCTAACAAAAAAAGATGGCCCGCGCAATAAATAATTGTGAAATTCTGCGTAAGAGTAGATCTCGAAGCGAGCTTTACAATGATTTAAGGTACATAATGCTTTATTTACATCAAACTATTTACAAATGTTCATGTTGTTTTTCACCATGTAAATATATTTCCCAGCACATCATCCAGGGATGTAAAAAAATAATTAATATCTCAAAAGCTCCAAGACTATATGTTTCTTACCCAACATTTTTTACATACATTTCTTACACATTTAGTAATTCCTTTTGTGTTTCATAATTATGACTTCAATAATTACAAAGACGAAGCGGTGATATCATTTTATAAGGATTTTCAATAACATTTTTAAAACTTTTTGCTTAAACCACTAAGATATTGTTTTTGGAAATCCTTATAATTTGCCTTTCCGATTAATTTTCTATACGATAAATTAAATTGCAAAGACTTCATTTCAAATAGTTTCATAATCCAATCATTACTAACATCAATATTATATATATTATTAAATATCATGAAAAAGTAGAAAGAGATTTTCGCGTACTATTTGTAGATAATTGTTCTTTTTAAATAAGTGATTCACTGAGCACTCGTGTTAATATTTTAGTCAAGTAGAAATTGTTAGGAAATATAAGAAGCTTCAAAGTATCTTAAATAATATAGATTCTGCGAAGGCACAGAACTACCCTTGCTGTGGGTGGAAACGAAAGAATTGCGAATTGTTTATTTTAGACGCTGCGTTTCCAAGAAAAATCTTTTTAATTTAAAAGAAAATCTGATTTCTATTAACTTTGTAATTTTACATGTTGATTTACCACTATTAGTAATTGATATCTTAATTAAAATTATTGATTGAGGTTGACCGAAAATAACATTTTTATTTCTCAACTTACGTAAGCAATACAATTAAACCTGCAGGTTGTATTTTTTCTGTTTGAAAGTAAATATTTAGTTACTTGTTTAATATTTTGAACTTAACTTTGAACTGGTTCCACAAATACTTTTGTTGTCATGAACAATGAATAAATTTTTGACAATTGTTCACAATGTCTCTTTAAAGGGTACATTAAAAATCTCTCGACTTAAGTTTATATCGAATTATCTCTACAGTCATAATTTATAAATTCCCTCTAATTCCCTATTAAATTGTAATTCACAAATTTTATACAAATCGTATGACCAAATAGCTTTAAACGGGATCAATTAATATATACCTTGACAATGGTCGAACCGTAACAAGTATTAGATGGAGTTATAATTGTAAGGCCTGTATATTGAACTGACCATAGACATTATTAATTGACCCTAAAATTATTGTTTTCTGCTAATAATAACTTAAAATTTCGATTGCTAATAGAATTAAAAAAACGTTTTAAACGCATCTGAGAATACGTAGGTGGAAAATTCTTTCACTACTGTACTGTTGACTGTAGAAACACACACATGGGTGTATGTATGTATGTATATATATATATATATATATATATATATATATATATATATATATAATATATATATATATATATATATATATAAACATTTATATACATATACACATACGTACATATATTTAATTTAAGAAGATCAAATTTTCTTCTCCAATTCAGAAAATATTACTTCTGTCTACATACATGCCGCAGTAGAATAAATAGACGCGATCAGAACAATATACAAAATCTGTGTGTATTTTTAGTAAATCCTGGATCATAGTGCACAAATAAACTTATTTAGATTTTTTTAATTCCTTGTTATAGAAGCAGCCTATTCTTTCAATCACAATACTTAGAGCCTATTGTTATGGATTACATATCCATATTGCTACGAATTTAGAATTCACAAGCCTAAAGATTGCCCTTACTATATCATCCTAGAAGACACCGCAAATCACTCATTGAAAAACTATTTGGAAACTCTTCTTTTGACTATACTACTAAGATATAAGTCCAATTATATTAAGTTAGAGCAAGTATCTGAGATTTTCTGCATCCGTGAAATCTATATGCAAGGTAACTTTTAGAATACATTCGAAAACTTCAATCAGCGTAAAAGAATATCAAAGTAATGCAGCTAAATATTTAATAAAATCCTTGCTTAAAACATTTTATTAAATTCATCTTTTCTTAAGAATTATTACCAGATGAAATAGATAACACTCGATTAAGTCGATGGTTTTGAGAAACACGATTGTATAATTCAGTTTTAGTTACATGATTTGTATATTGATGGAGTATAATTCGATAACATTTGAGTAGTTTAAATTTCAGCGACAGTGTTAAATATTGTAACAATATCTATTTTGTCTTTTTATGTTAAGGTTGAAGAAAAGCACCAAAGAAATAAAAGAAGTTTACCTCTTTTTCCTTTGGTTCCCTAGCAAAATATTCTTTATTAGATCTAGAAATAATCAATAAATCTTGAATTTATTTTTATGTAAATAAATATTAGTTCCAAAAGCAAATAATTCTTAGCTGTCACGCTAAAAAATAGCTACCAAATTGTCTATTATTCCGTACTAGATATTTATTCGCAACTTTGTTGGCGTGGATTTTACATTTAGTCACAATTTATTTTGCTCCACTCAACTCCGGTATCTTAGCATAGCTGCATTATTAATCTAACTAAACAAACTCTAAAGCACTTGCAGTTTGCATGATGCTATCATATACATTATAGCTATCAATACATATGTTCGACGCATAGGATCTGACGATCTAGCAAAAATCACGTCAAAATGAGTTCAGAATTTTTTATATGACGTGAGTTCATACGGAGAGAAAGGAAAAAGGTTAAACATTTTATTGTGATTTTCTTTATTGAAAAGTATTTTCAATTTTTTAATTGTAAGTAATAATACAGTTTAAAAAGGAATAAATGGTTTTACAAAAAATAAAGATTTGCGGTTTTCGTTAAAATGGCTAATTTGTTGTTTGTATTCCTAAATTAAATACATTTCGTCGATTAATTTTGGTTAATTTTTCATAATATATTAAATGTGCAAAATGTCCATAAATCCATTAAAAGCAAACAGGCCTTATTTTACTTATACTTTTTAGATAAAGATTAAGTTAAAATTGCCTTTTTAGAATTTATAATTTAGAATTTAGAATTTATTACATTTTGCAATTTTTTTTCCACATATTCCATTCAGAAAAGTAAGCTTACAACCTGTAATATTTTCTATTGATTTATTATTCATTATTTATATGCATATAATAAAACTAAATTGATTTCAATGTAGACCCTAATATGACGCCAAATAACATAATAAAAATATATATACGTAACCTTATTGTGTATATTGAATTGGGATAAATTTTAAACATGACGACATATTCAAGAACTTTTCCAGCGAATTATCATCATACTGCAAACACAACAATATCTTGTTTAACCCAATAATACCCTAAATAATGATTACTTGTGTTATCAACGCGATACAGAAGGTTCTCTTTCGGTGCCGAGTAGGCAGTTATCCTTTTCAGGTAATGACAAAACACTTGAATTCAATCAGCCCGCAGGTGCGGAGTTTTCTACCTTTTATGGGAAGTTGAAGTAAAGCTATGTTAAGGGTTTTCAAGTTATTGCTTTATCGATTCTCATTTTTATTTTGCGCTGTCGCGGACCGAGTCAACTCAAACATTATAGCGCGATTTTATCGAATCTTTGAGTGAATTTTATGATTTTATCTAGTTTGGTTATCGGCTTTACTCAATTGCAAATATATCACACATCATGAGGTAATGAATATGGAATAATGTTTATTGAGTAGCCTATTGTGGGACGGTTCTATCTCTTACTAAATTTCCCGTATTATTTCCTTAAACTTACATTACCGTTAATTGATTTTTACTTTCTTTATATGTATTATCATGTCTGTTTTCTATTACTGATAATCGTTGTCATGAAATATATATTTGTGATTTAAAAGATTATCTGGCTATACGCTCTTAACACTAATAAAAATTTTTGACCTTCAGTAATATAAATAGTCATATTAGAAAGTAAAACTTAATTTAGTTGCTGTATATATATATATATATATATATATATATATATATATATATATACATATATCACAGTAACTAAATTAGTTTTTACTTTATAATAAGACTATTTTACTGAAGGTCAAATATCGATATTAGTGTTAAGAGATAGTATTTCATAAAACATTTCAATATTATGTTTGATATTAACGTTAGAGACTTTCACAAATATTTATGCTCTCAGTGAGTGTATTTTTATTTCAATTAAATGTGGACACCAAAATTACATATCTACAGATATAAGTTTTACTGAAATTGTCAACATTTTAATACTAAAATTATTTTATTATTAATGTTAAATCAGCAACGAAGGTTTCCTGAACATTATTTTCGGATTAACATCGTGAATATTGATAATTCCTCTTAGCAACAAGTCAAAATTCATTTGCCTGGTTGCATATAATTGGTCACTTATTTTCTAAGAACTAAGTGTCCATGCACAGAAACAAACTTATTCAACATAGTATATCACATTCGGGTCCATTGCGATACAATGTATTGTATGCGGTTTTCACCACTTAGATTTTGAATTAAAATAATAATATTAAAGAATCCGTAAGATAAGTCAGTAACATATTTAATGTACATGTGCTAACTGCGAGCAAGCTATAGTACAAAATGCTTAATTTTATGTAAAACTAGCGGATTGAAAATAGATATGGTTTGTTTAGTCTGTAAACTAACCCCAATATGTAAAGGATTTTAGCCTTAAACTAACTATATTTATATTTAAACGAAAATTATTACTCCAAAATAATTTAATAACGTTCATCACGATGCACCATGATAATACCATGAAATACTACGAATAAATGTGATATGATACGCCATATTACCTCGTTTCATACATTTTCATTTAATACGTTTTAAATTCTTTTTCATATATTTTCAGATAAGTTAATACAGTTAAACGGGTGCTTAATGAAACGTTAATTCACTTGTAGAAAATTTATAAATTTTTAAAATCCAGCTTTCTTGCTTAGTATCAGATAGTTCAGTGGGTTTTTTACCTACTGTATACAGATGTTCTCAAATTGAATTCACTTTTTTATGTATTTATTTTATTTTTCATTATTTCAAACTGTTCACTGATTCTCATTCAATGCTACACACAATTATCCTAATCGCACTCACAGAAAATGTTTAATTGTGTTGTGGAAACGTTATATTTAAATTTCCATTTTAGGTCGCCGTAAAGATGGAATGGGTATAACACCTAAGCAAAATCAAAAAACTATTTTGTGTGTAATTAATTTCCATAAAACATTAAAATGATCAGTTTTACTCTGCCTATCACTAGACTAGAAGTTATATCGTCATTTGTAGCTAGCGTGGAAAAGTAGAACCATTGGATCCTTGTGAAAGAATTTTATATTCTCAAAAACTTCTCTTCGGGTTCCAAATCCCTGAAAGGCGTAACAATAGAAAAATAAATTATATAAATTTATAGAACCAGTCTTGTTCAGCAAGTGGCAAAGTCGCTATATTTGAGCAGTTTTGGCTCTGACTTAAAGTTATAAACTAGTCGATACCAATCATAAATATTATTTAAATTTAAAGGTGTCGGCAATTTAAATTTATATAATTTAAAGAAATCCAAGTTTTTTGGGGAGTTTCCCGGAACTTTGGATCTGATATTCTTATAACTTGAAACCGTATTTTTCTTTCCGTACTTTATTTACTGATGTCTATCAATTTTAATTGTATTTATTTAGAAAAGAAATAACATACATTTTTATGTATTAATTATATTTGTCATTGCTTCTATATATTCGTTAAAATGTTTTTCATGACGGGTCCTCCATGTATGTATCAGATTGGAACTGAAAAGACATAATGCGTAAGAAATGCAATGTATCATTATTTTGTAGCGGTAGACATTCAGATATTCAGATCCATGTTAACCCGTGGGGCTTTCAGCGATAATTACCTACTGTTAGTAATAAATTTGATGAGTTACATCGTTTTCAGATAAATTAAGAAAATACTAGACAACTATATTTGGGCGTTTATTGAAATAACTTAAGTTTAGGTAAGCTAATGTATTATTATATTTCATAAAATTATGTATTATTATATTTCATAAAATTATGCAATAGACACTGCAGTTGTATATAGGCATAGGTGTTGGATCGACGTCAACGTGTTTTCGTAAAAATATAGATTTAAAGGGGGGCCTTTCGTCATAATTCTAAAATCATATAGTATTTTTCTCCCAGGTAGTGAAAGAAGAATAAAAAGAATTTTTTATGCAGTCGTTTAAAAAATCTATATTTTCTATTAAATTTGAAGTTTTTATCACGAACTTACGTAATACGAAAAGTACAGCAAACTTCAATTAAAAAAAGTTGAATAGAATTCAAAAATGTAAAACTAAAATGTAAAACTTTATATTGCAGTGTTATATACATATATACACATGTATATATATATATATATATATATATATATATATATATATATATATCTAAACACGAAAATATTCTTACATATGGATTTATTTCGATTCATAAATTAATATGGAGTTTCGGAGAATCTTTAACAAAAATTGTCCGCTATTGAAATTCAGTATTAACTTCAAATACTATGAATTTATTTATTAAATAACTTATAAAAATAATACTATGCCGCCGGTTATAAAGCTGTTTCATTGTCTAGATTATGCTATACATTAATTCTGTGGCAACGCAAAATGAATATTAATAAAAGAATATAAAAATGTAAAGAATTAAAAGATAAAATATGTTAGCCACAAAACGATTTTAATACACAAGCATTTGCTTGCAATTGCTTCAATATTTATATAATAATGAAATCGCATTTAAAATATTATTTCAACAAACATTTGAAATATGAAAAAATGCAACTATTCGAACGTTTTGAAGAACAGTAGCACCGCAGTCATGGTAAAAACGTTTATCCACCACCCCAAAATTTGTAACACAAATGACGAATAAGGTAAATTTCTGCAAAAAATACAGAAATAAGTGTTTCTTCATATATTATTTAGAAATCTTGTAAAAAGTGAAATCTTGGCTTTATTAAACCGAGCATACAAAAGTGTTTTCTCATAACAACTTAACCGCCTATCTAACTCCTAACAAAAAAAGTTCATTAAATATGGCTTAACACAAAACTTTCCCTACGTATTTTGATTTTGGCACTTTTTCGCTTATTCCCTATTTACGCTAACGCGCGCCTCATCAGTTTTCTTCGAATATTTTAAAAATAGTTTTGTTCATCGCGTTCTTTGAAACGGAAGAGTTCTAAATCTCCTTTCCCATTGTTATCGTGTTTTATTTATTCGACGTCACCGGGGATAGCCTTTAGCGCAGTAATTGTTTTTATGAATTTATTATGTTAACTTTCATTTATTTTACGGCAGTAATTTAAATAATAATTATAAAGTTTTGCGACGGACTCTTTGGATGGAAGGGCTTTTTAGCTAAGTTTGGGAAATTTTCTTTATTTTGGCACATTTAAAATTTTAGGGTGGGTGTTTTTCTATTATCATAGTATTTAGGGGTGTAATTTATTTGGAGGTGAAATGTTAATTAGAAAAAGGACAATAAAAATGTGATATAATCATTGTAGGAAAATGTTTAATTTAATGTTATAGTTTTTACATAGTTATCGTATATTTTTGAAACGTTCTTATACATTAAATTACATTTTAATATTGTTGAAAATGTAAAATTAAGTGGAGTAAAATCAATATCTATTTGGAGTAATCCAGCCAAAACCTTGGTTGATTCTTAATGACACTGAAATATACCCACTTGTTTGTTCAAATATACAAAGATTTTTTTTAAATATGTCATTTTTTTAGATATTCCTTATAAGAAGAAGCTCACATTTTATGAAACTAATGACAAGTTTTACAAATGTTTTACTTACCAACTCTAACATATAGTTCCACTCATCACTTTCGTAATTGGCAAAACCAAAATTTAAAAAACATTTTATATTTTAAATAAATATAATATAATTCATTTTATATGTAAATTCATTAAATATAAAATGTTTGCACAAATTACATTTCAAGGAATATTATAATTTAAGTATATTATAATTTAAGTACCGCAAGTCTGTTGGTATCTAATATTGCATGTAGTTTTATCCTCTTGAGATTATTACTGATTACACTTTTGATCTAATATTTACAAATGTCCTTCTTACGCTACGGGCGTTAAAGCCACAATTAGGCTTAAATAAGACACAATAATGTTTGTCAATTACTAAGGCTTTATTTAATTACACCAAGAAATTAATGGTAGTATTAATTTCAATTAAAAGCTAGCGAAATAAATAATGAATAAATCAAAAAATTAAAAATACTTTTATAAATGACTCGTTAGTAGATTTTTTAAACATACAAATATTAGAGTTGGGGAGATGTGCTAGGTTCTTATAGAGCTACACGACCTTATCACATGTAATACAGGCAAATACTTCTGCTAGTAATTTGTGTATTTAATAAATAAATGCAATCTCTCCTTATAAAAATACCAATCATGAAGGGAATATTATTATCAGGTGATTAGACTTAGAACACATCACATCAGCTACGTATTAAATTTATTTTTAAGTTAATTCTTTTATTAATTCGGAGTGACTAAAGAAATTTCATAAATTATGTCAAACATAAGGTGCAGAATAAAAGCAGAAGAAAGAAAATAACAAAAAATCTTTCATTATTAATTCTATTTTTAAATGGATGAGTCGATTCATTTCAATATGTGACTAACACACATAATCTCAAGTTACCTACTATGGACTACCACATCATTTTGTTAAAGAAAAATCATCTGTGTCATCTAAGGTTTAGTTGCTATTAATCTTCAATATAAATATATATATATATATATATATATATATATATATATACACACATATTCTTGTTTTTAATTTAAACCTATCTTTAAGAACATATGTAATAATTATGTTCTTTGTTGAGTAAAATACAAATCTATGCAACAGAAATGTTAAAAACCTTATTGTTTAATTACATCAAAATAAAAATCCATAAATTAGCAGCATTAGTCGTGGAAACCTTCATTTTTGCTTTTATAGAGAAAAAATAATTTCGAAATTAAATTATACATCAGAAATTACATGGAATGGTAAATAAAACATTCAAGTATGGATTGTTCTAGGATGCTTGAAATAAAATCTTAAAATTTATCTCAATATCTTGAACAAAAGTTGATTAAAAAAACCTCTCACGTGCGAGTAGATCTTGCGGGACGCGGATTACATGCCCGGTTGTCGGTATATGTTTATAATTATCTTAAAAAAATCTGAGAAAATAGTTCCAAAATCCTCATAACTTCCCGGATTTGATCAATTTTGAATTTTCAAGTTTGTATGTCGAACGTACGAAACGAAAAAAACTGCTCTAACAGGCAGATGGGCGGATAATTGAGTGACCTTAGAAGAGTTTTTTAACTTTCACCTCGGGAATCCTGAAAGGTATTTAAATTCATCGTGACACACACAAAATAAATACAAGAAGGCACATATACAACTAGTGATCAGTCCTACCAGGAAAACGGTTTTGTGGCTATTTTAAAGTAAACCAGTAAATATCTGCAATGTTTCAAAATAATTTACAAAATAACGAATTTTAATAAATATTTCAATAATGAATTTTAATAAATATTCAATAATATTTCAGCAAATCCGTAAATATTTGTAATGTTTCAAAAGAATTTACAAAATAACGAATTTTAATGAATATTTCAATAACTAGTAATCTAATATTGAATATATTTGGCGTTAATTTTGTAGAAATTCATTATTCACAATTAAATGAAACTACTTGATGTAGTATTATTTCTACTTTCTTTAAGTTCTTTACCACGACTTAGGTTTCGCTTCATTACATCTTCAGGTAGGCTATTAGCAAAGATTATCTTGGCTAATAGCCAACCTGAAGATGTTGCAATACAACGAAACCGAGGTTGTGGTAAAAAAACATAAAGAAAGTAGATATAATACTACATCACGTAGTTTCTTTTATTTATGAACTAGTATTCTTTTGTATATTCTTCCTCTAAATAAATTATCATATTGAGGCCTCCATGATGTCGAAAAATTTTACATATATATGAATACATTATACGTATAATACATTATATATATATATATATATATATATATATATATATATATATACATATATATATATGGATGTTCCGTACAATATAAATTCAATCTAAAGTCTGCATAATAAAAATTAAATAAGGTTGTGAATATACCATTAATTTCCGCCAGACTCAGCTAGCTGTGACAAAAGATCTTTGAGTAATTGGCGTACAGACTAGTCCAGCTCAGGATGGATTTAAAGTTATAGTACAAGTTACAGCATTTTCTCCTTTTACCCGACGATTATATTAAAAAAATAAAATCCTAAATCCAACAGAGAATTTAGTTTGGAAAGAATACATAAAATAATAACACATGATACGAAATTTGTTAATTACATGAAATAATAAACAAATTTGTCCCGTTTACTTGAACCCTGCATGGAACCAAAAACAAATAGAAACAATAATAATATACGGTTATTATTAAAAAGACATGGATCATTACCTAATCTTCAGCTACCCTAATCCAGTTATTTAGCATTTATGTTTATTAAACAAAAATAGCACATATATACGTATGAAATAAAGGAATCATGAAGTCTTTTTTTATAAAATCCCCGCTTTAGTAATTTCATGTACGAATGTTCATGAAGCAAACAAAAGTTTCTGATAAAAGACAATAAACGACAATAAATAAAAATAAAAAACGAAACAAGCATAAGCAGCACAGAACATGCTGATTGCGATTGGGCTATGAGTCATAACAACGTACTATCATCTTAATTTGAAAGTGATAAATTTAACAAAATAAGCTAATAGGCTATAACTATTTCAATATTTTAAGAAGGAAGTTAATCATACATATATTGAAACTTCTGGGAATGCTGCATAACAAATCCCAAATCTAAACCCTAAACTTCTTACAAATATCAGTTATATAATGATGAAATAGGATGAAGATTTCACAATACCGTCCAGGTAACTATTATTAGAAATTTGCACAAGACTTGAATCTGCCAATACCTATTCACACATGTTGACGACTCGATTAAGCTGATATAACGTGGACGTCACATATGTCGTATTTATACGTCATAGTGACGTAAAAATATGTGAAATTATTCTCGTATGACCTAAGTGTTATGTAATTTGTCAACTGATATGACATCATTCTGAGGTCATGCCTATATAAAAGTGTTCACTAAGATCTTATTCACGTAAATTACATGACGATTATGTAACTGTTAATTTTGTTTTCGACTTAAATATATTTTCCTCAAAATTTTTCCAAATAAGTAATAATATTTCTGCTATATTGCTTTGACCATTTCTAACCCAAATTGCAATGCATAAGATACTCGCGGTAAATAGTATTAAATTTGCAAGTGAAATAGTTCGGATAATTATTACATCAAAGTTAGTGAACTGATGTTAGATAGAAGCTCTATTTTATTATTCAGTCAAAATTCAAAAGTCTATATTTTTCATAAATAACTTAATATTAACAATAGTTTTGTAAGGCCCGTCAAATAATTTTAGACTCACTAAATGAAAAACAAAAGCACGAAATACTAACGTTTTACCTTGAAACTATATTCCTTTAAAACACAACCTGGAAAACAAAATACAATATTGGAATATCGTCTTCTCTTAGTCACTAAAATGAAGATTAGAAATTATAATAAAGTTGTTTACGGTTTAAAATTATGGAATCTATTGTCCGCAACATACTCCTAATGTCATTCCAGCTTTACTGATTAAAAAAATAAACAGTACGAGTTTTGTTTGACTGATTCGCTTCGCTTCTCGTTTTATATCCCTCTCTTCATAAAGTATTAAATGAATAGAACTATTTTAAACGTATTTCCTCTCTCGTCGATTTATTCCACCCCATACCTAATTTACCGTAAGTACCTTATAATTATACATGCAAAATATTTGTAAACAGTGTCTATATTTCTATTGTCACAAAACAGTGATGTTTTCTCATAATTTTTTTCCACGAAATTTAATATTATTAACTCAAAACTTGTGCTTATTCTTTTAATATTCATAAAATCGTCATAAGTTTCACTCCGAACAGCCTTTGTTGCAGAGTATAATTTGGTATTTTCCATCAAGGTTCGGCCTTTCAAAATAGTTACTTGTTTAACATTTATTTATAAATATAGAGTCACTACGTTCTTGAAATGCAGATATGCAATGTGTCGATACGGATAAAATTTTAGCTGAATATAGGTATATTAGAAAAATATATTAATAAAATACCGCCTTTGTTTCATAAAAATATTTAGGAAGAAATTAAGGAATCGGCGTAATGCTATAGATTCAAATGTGATGAAAATACGAGTATCGTTAAAAGCGTCCTAAAACTCTTATCTGTTTTATGATGGATATAAATTTTATCGAGAATATTATTTGTAAGAATATTTATAATCCCATTTGGTTTAGTCTTCCATATAAGCATATTTTAATGTAAAATTTCAGCGACCCTATTTAAGTTTCCCTGTTTAATATTTGTCAAATGTTATAAATATGACACTTCTAATATCATCATCATCATCATCATATATATTAATACGCTAAGGTTAAAATGTTACTCTCCCTATTTAGAAAAAACCTCACAACTAATCCACATAAATTATATATCATTTTATAGATAATTGCTTGCTCTACCGGCATCCACAACTAAAAAATTTATTATTGCTATTGTTTTTGCAAATTAATTAATTATTAAAATTATATACACAAAACAGCAATGCTGCCATCTAACGGCTCAACGTCAATATGATTGACGGTCGGTAAAATTTTTGTTTAATTTCAAATCCACTCACGTATAAATAAAGTGGCGCTTTAGCTGAATGCTTTTGATACTTGCGCCTCTATATGTCAATTTTAGCAAAATATTTGTTTGATCTGTCATCTGAGCTTCATAATGGAATAAATAATGCGAAGACTTCGCACGGGTCACGCTAGTTCTTACATATTTCTATTAGAATTATATAATAAAATTTTTAAAATCAAACCATGAAAAATTAAACCTGTATCAACAATAACAAATATCCTACATATATAATGTACACAATAGATTACACGTCGATACACATTGATAAAATTACCCCTTTAAATGGAAGGGAGATAGCCAATAAAGGGCTTAGGTCCAAAGAGAGTGTATAACGCCGATAACCCATGAATTATTTATAATACTCAACACATTAATCATCATATTTATATCTGTTAGGCTTTACACTGAAGAGTTTCGATTCGCATTTGTAGTGGCCTTTGTTATGTAAGGATTATTAGTTAAGTTTGCGAATTGAGGCTGATCTTAGTTTCCGTTATGTGGATATAAGGGAAATAATATCTCTCCGGACATATTCGTAGGGCAACTTCGAGTGGAATTATTTGGGCGGGTGATAAGATTAAACGGAACGATGTTTCTGATTTTATACAGTTTATATATTCATATGTTTGCCGTCTCTTTACAATGAAACTTTTAAAAAAATCTTACTAATGTAAATGGCAATAAATGCTATGAAATAAAGCTGTTGGTTGGAACTAAATATTTATACATTGATTCGTAAAAAACCTTTAAGAATTAAAAGTATCTAACTTTTTAATAAATCACAATTCTTTACAGAATTTGATTCGTTTCAAAATATTTATTAATTCAGTCATATTTTGCCTTGTTTTTCATTTGTCAAACTACTATGAAGTCCTTTGAGAAATGTTTTGTTTTTGTGCAATTATACACTTTACCTTTTATACACTACACTTATATATATATATAAATATATATATATATATATATCAATTATACACTACACTTTATATATATATATATATATATATACACATATATATATATATACACATATTTCCATACACAAATAGGAATGCATTGCTAAATAGTATGCCCGACGTGGCTACACATTTCATTTTCTCGATGACGGGTACACATTGAAATCACTTAGAAATCCGTTATTCCGGTAGCAAAAGAATTGCAGGTGAACTGAAGCATTGTAGACCTTCAGAAATACTATTAACCACAATCGTATTTATTAAGGATAGAACTCGCATTATATTGCTTTCGTACACACTTAGGCATATAAAAACATTTAAGGATGGATATATAGTGTTCTTACAAAACTTTTTGTAAATATTAAAATTACATATGTATGAATTAGTGTAATTATATATCTATGGATTAGTATATTTTTACATTTCGTATTTTATTTATCTTGCCTCCCAAGATGTATGCAGTTATTTCCGCATTTTTCCTGCAAACTTCCGGTACATGCTGAAATAAGCCTAACTTGTAGCAACGCTATTACTTCTAGATACGCTGTTAGTAAATAATAATATTGTATAAAAGTGATATCGGAATCATTACATATACCTTTTAGATAATATTGAATATATTTGGCGATCATTTTGTAGAAATTCATTATTCACAATTAAATGAAATTACGTGATGTAGTATTACTTCTACTTTCTTTAAGTTCTTCACCACTATTAGGTTTCGTTGTATTACATCTTCAGGTGGGCGATTAGCAAAGATTTCTAATAGCCCACCTGAAGATGTTGTAATACAACGAAATCTAGGTCGTGGTAAAGAACTTAAAGAAAATAGAAATAATACTACATTACGTAGTTTCATTTAATTGTAAATTTTCCAGATATTAAATTGAATAAAAAAAAATCGAATACTTGATTGGCCGGCTCCAAAATAGCTATGCGAATATTGTTAGTAGAATACATTCCACTTCCCTAATATCCCAAATATCTACGTCGAATTATTTGTGTGATAACTAATAATAACATGAGATAATTTTTCTGATTATACAATTACTATTTGTTGACCGCGGCTTTTATCACGTAGAATTAGAAGCTTAGGAAACAAAAATTTTTTTGTTTATTTCTATCATACAGATAAAATATATAAAAAATTTTATGAAGGTTAGCTGAATAGTTGAACCATTAAAACGTACAATTAAATGAACAAAATTCATTATGAATTTTGTTACATTAATGGGGATGAATTAGAAATGATTCATAAAGTTAAATGTAGCTTCATAACTCCTTAAGAGCATCATCATCAAACAAGCATCCTAGAATCATGGTCAACGTACCTACATATATTCCTTACTGACATTTTTATATTTCAAAAATTTAATCCTATTTTTTACTATATTTTGAGTGAATTTTTAAATCTCTATCCTCAATTGTTACGTAAGTAATTTTAAAAGTCTAATAGGTCTAGGTACAAATAGATCCTTCTTTATATAAATAAACAAATATATGTATATATATATATATATATGTATATATATATATATATATATATATATCAATACAAAAAAAAGGATGTTCTCTCGAATATATCAATGATTTCGTATGTCATTTAAATAAATCGATGCAAATTATGTATCCGTACTCTGTGAGTCCTTAGAATTCGGTCGACTACCTACTAATTTCTTCATCAAGACCATAGTCACTGCATATTTAGAAATCTGCATGATGATTGGACATAAATATTTTACGACGCATAGAAAACCATACCCCTCCCCTTAATTGTTTCTTTTTCGAAGTAAATGTCATGAAATTTTAAATACCAATTTTTAACTTTAAACTATATCCGTTTGCACTAAATTTATATTTGTAAAATTCAATAAAAGCAAGAAATAACATATTTACTTTTGGAAGCGCAAGTTTCTCATTTCCCACCTAGCCGTGATAGAACAGCCGTTTCAGCAGCTCTTATCAGCATCAGAGACAAAATTCCTCATTTCCACCAAGCTATTGTGATAATTGTAGTTGAATTAACCATCCTAAAGCCCAGGAAACATTTTGTCTTTTTCATTTTATTTCATGTCTATTAATTTAAATTTTATGTTTAACGATCCGATAATGCATACGTAGTATATGTGTGTATATCATATACATATTTCATTTTAATTCGATTATAGGATAAAATTCATAATTTTAAGAAACTGTGAATTAAGAATAATTAGCTATACTTCTAATTTATTGTAGATGTTTCGTAAAATTGTTTTCATCAGGAAGCGTTTCTGCGTAATCGGTGGAAATGCGTAATTGGCAAAATTGTAAGCTATTTGTACTTTACTTTTTTTAATGTACTCGTAAATATGTGTTTATATTATAATTTGAAAATTTCTTTACGGTAGTTATTCTAGCTATTTCATGTTTATAGTCATATTTATACTCAAATACTTATCTCTAAGTCTTATTAAATCTAGTTTCGATTTCATTTCATTTATTCAAATATTTAATGAATTTCATTCATTCGTTCCAATACGTAAACTCTTAAAAACGGTTCTAATTATTTTGTACAATTTTTATGAATTGCTATATGTATTATAAGTGAATTATTATATGTATTATGTTTTATGTATTATAATATGTATTATATTAATTAATAAAATTCCATGACAAGGAATCTTTATCTCGTTAAATTTTGAATCAAAATGACATTCCAAAATAACACTAATTTTTACAAAATTTGAGTAAAAACGTCTAAAAGACCTTTTTTGCATATTATATGAAAGAGGGTTAAAAGATATCAAAAGGTAAATGCATAAAAGTAATTTACCATGCGTTTTATTATTTAAGGCTAATTACTTAAGTACAGTGACATTTTCTTCTAACATTCGATTTGTGATGCCGTTTTAATTTGAAGAAAGTCGAGATGTGTACGTAAAGTAGTATTCTTTACCGAAAGCGGGGAAATATAGTATTTGTCGCCTCTACAAAGCCGGTTTATTGAAATAGTTTGTCACCGCATATTTGTATTCTAGGCAAAGATATTGAAATACACGCGCGGTTCGCTCTCTACTAGATGGGTCATACATACAAAACCCGCCTTGTTACTTGGATACATGCACACTAAACTATATATACCATTTTTAACCTACTAACACAGGCCAAACCATTCAACATTAATAACCGATATCGTAACTTTCACACAAAATAGGCAATAGTGCTAAAAGTTAAAAATTTTATATAAAATTAATATTAGAACAAAACTGTATGTAATATTAAATTTGAGTATATTTAGGCTAATTTACGAAGAAAAAACATTTGAAGAACTTATTTGTTTTATTATTGTTTTTTAATATATTTGACGATCGATTAATCATTAAATTAGTCCAGTCAAAATAGCATAACGTAGCCATAAGTTTTGACGTAGCCAAAATTAACCTTGAAGAAGTTTAGTACAGATCTTTAAAACCGCGTTTCTAGTTAGATGTTAAAATTAAGCTGAAGCTAAAAACTTCATATATAGTGGAAAGCTCACCATACAATTTTTTTATAAATATCTGAACAAGACTGAACAGGAAGAACTTGCGATTTAGTGTGAAACTGAAATATTCCTTAATATGTATTTGTTTTATAAATAATATAAATTTGCTATGTGTGGTTTTCTTTTTCAAAGTATTTTGAAATTCTTTAAGGCCCCTCGTGCTTGCATGACTTAAACAATGAGTAAAAATGAATGCTTAATTTTTTATTTAGAAAAAACATGAGTTATTGTTGCATGAGTACGCACGCTCTACTACTAATATTAATTTTATACTCTAAACACAACAATTGTTTGTTGTCTATTTAATTATATCTCTATTAAAATGAATAATTAATAGACGCCAGCCATAATTGTCGACCCGATTGACGCAGAACACTGCGAAATCTTGACTAGGGACATATAAAAATGAATACCAAAACTTACTGATAAATACAGTGAATGTTGATCTATGCGTGCTTAGTAAAGAAGAAATAACAAACTGCAATTATAGAAGTATAAAAATCCATGTTATATTTTGATATACCGCCTCGTAAAAAGCTTTGTTTGAGTAAACACAATTTGGACGATTCTTATATTTGCTCAAATTAATATACTAACCGAATTCAGAGCTAGATGCAAATTCAAAGCAGGAACAGCATTCGCTGGTAGTGGTCGTATTTTTCCTGGTAGGAAGATATCATCCTCCAAGTGCATTGAACAAAAGAAATTATATTTTTGAGGAAACCAGTCATATCTCCCAGCAGCCAGTATCCATTGCTCTTTATATTCGTGTTGGGTAGGAAAACAAAATAATAATAGTATTAGTATTCAATAATATATAATTAACAATCTACACTTAAGAAAGATGTTATTTAGAAAATTCTAAAAATGTATTACATTTTATAAATATTAAGCTGTCAACTCGGCTACACCCCTACATACACTAACGTTACCCTTTTAACGATGTTTTACATGACATGATTGAATTGTAAAACAAAAACAAAATATATAAAAATAATGTTCACATAGGAAACGTTTACATTTAATACTTTTTTAGTTCCACTGCGATTTTTATAAGTTATTACGCAACAAAACGGCATGTTTTTGCTTTAAAACAATAAATGAGAATGCTGAGAGAAATAGTACTACAACTGCACTTAACGCAAATTACGTAACATCGCCGGGCGATGCTCGGTTGGATTGCACTTTTACACAATTCCCTGACATGATGTTTGAACAGACACAGCATATCATGTAGAGAGTTGATCGCAGGCGCATTCAAAATATATTTGATTCTAGGCTATATTTGTTTACAATAAATTGACACCAAAATAATTATACTCTTAATTGTTGTATTTACATCAATTCAGTTATTACAATGATTAAATATAAATTGTTAATTTCCAGATTGCACGCCGTAGAAAGAGAGGGAAAGAAAAAAATGCGTCAGTGGTTATTGAAAATGTTAGAGCAGTCACTTTTTTGCATTTATTAAATGTTTACTCACATTTATCTTACATTTACGCGCCGTTTCTTTTTAAATTTAGAGTTAAAAACTAATGAAACCTATCAAAGAGCACGTTAAAAAGCAAAAAAGTAGCCATCAATTATTTATTAGAACAATATATAATTGTTAGTATATATAATTATGATGTGTATGTTTTGCAAAAAAATCTCAACAGACTTTTATTAAAAATTTACTCTTACATTATATATGTGCGGTAAGACTCTTGATTTAGAAGTAGTACAGAAATTTGTGACAAAACGGATGTAAACCAATTAATTGTTGCTGGTATGTCAATTTGTAGTAGTTTTAAACATTTAAACAGAGTTTTAAATTTTATATAAAATCGATAGAACCCCTTCCCACCCCCCACCGCATCCCCAATGTCTATTATATTGTAAAACTCTTGTCATGATAGCAACTATAAATGACGAGAATAAACGTAAGGGTTCCAATACTTCCAAGATTTATAGCCATTTTTTCGAATTTAAATAAAACAAATCTAATAATTTTTGATTAGTTAATTGAAAAAATATTCAAATATAAGACTTAAATTTCAAAAAAGGTTCACATGAATAAATTTTCACGCTTCACCAGGCAAGTATTTGATACGAAATTTATTACTTTTCTACGCGTTTCCTTGTTAGACATAACAACGCACAGGCACTCAGGAGAAAAGGTAGTATCTTTAGTATTAAGTATATTTCATAATTTTTAATAAATTATAATCTCATGTTTTCAGTCACGTTTTGACATAATGTGTTTTTTCGCTTTTTATGTTGCCTCATACATAATTAAAACGGGAAGACAGATTTCAATGGTTTCTTAGGACCTATGGGTATGAAAGATTTAAATGAATCTAAAAGTGTTTCCTCTGCACTTGTCCTATTATTTTATGTTTTTATTGTTGGGGTTCGGAGAACAATATCAACATTTGTAATTCGCATTTGTAATATATATAAAAAATTAAACTTAATATCAAAAACTATGAAACTCATATTTTTATTTTAGTTACATTGTAAAAGATCAAGATTAGGCGCATTGGCATTCAAATTGTTTAATATTATCCAGCGACGATGTTACATGTATTAGTAATTTTGGGACTAAAAAATATTCGTTGTTGAGCTGTTATATTTTGTAGATATATTCTTAAGAAGTTGATTTATCAAAATGTTTCAAAACGTTATTGCGGAAATATTTTTGTGCCTTCTAACTTTGGACCTTACTCGCTTTACTAAATTTTTAATACGTATTATTCAATGTTTCCCAGAATTTGTAATATAACAAATAATTACTAATTTTTATTTCAGTCAGTGATAAATCAACATGCAAATGTTTATAACTGATAGACTAGATCATAAGCCCAGAATACTTTTATTTCAAAGTTTGAATGGTGAGAAATTTGAATTTGTTCTATGTAATCTCAATAGTTTTGTAAAATCTTTGTGTCAAGGTTTCATTGTGTGACAAAATATATATATATATATATATATATATATATATGTATATATATATATATATATATAGATATATATATATATATATAGATATATATATATATATATATGTATATATATATAGATATATATATATATATATATATATATATATATACACAGTTTAATAGTAAATTGCTTCAAAAAAATTTTTAAAAATAACGTAGAATATGAAACTGGCGCAGAAAGATTCTAATGTCATTTAAATCTAATTAATTATCTATCATTTAATATAAACTGTTGGTGTACCGTTATTAAATTAAACCTCCTCGTTTTCATAAATAAAAGTCGGAGAAAACTTCATTTTATTGAAGTCTACGAAGTTTTGAAAACTAGTTAGAATGGTTTTAATTGAAGTTGAATTTTTTAATTGTTTCGCTTCTGGACTTTGGAAGAAAAAATGAGTTTTATTAAAAGCCCTTTTCATTTTTCCTCAGCAAAAAATTTTCCTTTTTGGGTAAAAGATCCAATCATGAGAAAATCGTAAATATACTTTTAAATACATAGTCCTCCAGCAAAATATTTTTATGTAATTACAATACTTGCCTCACTCCCAGTGTTACTTGAAAATACATATTGAATGAGTTAAATTGGCACCGGTATTTCTTTAAGAATTTTGTTGAAAAAAATAGAGTTGATTTATTTTGCTGCTATCATGTGTGACTTATATTTGCATTCCTAATAATCAAATGGGTATAAACTTTTACATCATTGCCCTTCATTTTACCAACTGCCTTTATGCAATTTTTATCTTTATGCAATTTTTAACTTTATATTAATATTAGTATTGTATGTTTAAGTATAATTTTCATCCTTTAATTCAAATCCTTTAATACATATCACCTATTAAATTATGAATTCGCCCATAGTATGAAATTATGTATAGAGAAGTAAAAAATAGATACCAAAGAATGGTAGTAATAAACAATGGTATTATTATTTACATTAACCTACACAATTAAATAATATATTGAATATTAAATAATGTTAAATTTAATGTTCAGAACTTAATAAATCGGAGTGTGAAAAAATTGTCCCATTAGTTACGCCAAAATGTCTTTCCTTTTTTATTTTTTAAACCCGGTTTATTTTCAACTGATTAATTAAAATATAAATTCTGTGTCGCTAACGAGGTTGCTACGGAATAATTTAGCGACAGCCAATGAAATACGATTCATTTTATCGTGTCAGGTGGTCCCAACGACCAATAAATCTAGCATTACCAGGTGCGGCCACTACACAAATGCAGCTGAGAGGCCACAACCGATGACGGGCCGGTCGCGGTGCAGCCTGGCTTATTGAACCAGGCGGCAGTATTAATAGACCTAGAACTAGGCCACTGCTGCGCTGAAATTGAATTTTTTGCGAAATTTATTCATACGAAATTGCTGTTATCTACATGAATAGCATTAAGGTTTCATTGAAAATTATTTTTAATTCTTCTCTTCGTTTTTATTATTATGGAGAACAAAAAAATTAATAATTTGTTTATAGTCAAGCTAAAACATGTTTGTAATTCTGGAAAAGAACAGCATTATTAGAAATAGTGACATAATTTTCACTGCTCAGTATAGAAAAAATAACAAAGAGATACGAAAATACAAGAAATTATGACAAGATGGAAATTTACAGATCATCTTTTTTACAGGGTGATATTTTATTAGCTGTATTTGCAAATAAAAGTAAATAAGCTTTCAAAACATATGCCAGAGCCACTAGTATAAAAGTTGTTTTTATTAAAGAGAAGAAAGAATGAGTGAAAAAAAAATTTCCCAACCGTTTGACCCGTGACAAAAAAAAAATCAAAATCAAAATTATATCTAAAAAAGATCAAAATTATGTCTTATTGTAAATACTCACAAATAAAAAGAGTAAATAAAGTTTCGAAATGTATGCCAAAGCCACTAAAATACAATTTTTTTTATTACAGAAAATTGTTTTCCCACCTTTCCAACCATGACATATACTCAAAAACAAGATCTTACATCGAATATACATTATGAAAATATAAAAACGCAATTTTTTTAGGATTTGTCAAATATACAAATGCAAAATTAGCTGGGATTTTTGTAAACGATTTTTCATATCTAAATAGCGAAGGGTAATGAAGTAAACATAATAAATGTACTATTTCTCATTTAGAAACTAATTCATTAGGATTCAATTCATTGTAAGTAAAAAATTGCTGTGTCATGCAACAGACTCAAAAGCTGTGACACTTGCCGATTGCATCGGTTAATTTGTATTTAACAAGGGTAGTATTAAAATCACATATTAGGTTATTTATTATAGTTATTATTACAGCAATATAATCTTGAAAATCTTAAATCAATTATATTTTGAACGGTTTTAAAAATACAAATTCTGACACCTATTTACCTTGCAAGCTTGTAAGGTTACATACAATATTATTTAGTATTATTTGGAAAAAGTGTTGGAATATATGGTAATATATTACCAAATTTTTGACTACTAGTAATTCTTTAAAGTCAGCAATGATTCCATAAATAAAGAATCGAGACTTTACTCTTTGGAATGGATAAATGGGCAGAAGGACATATAGCATTAAAAAAGATTTCTTCTCTACATGATAAAATAAAATAAAATTCCTACATGATAAAAAAAGAAGCAAATATGTATGAAATGTATTTGTTTGTCATGTAATAATACAATAAATTTGCAAAAATATATACACAAGATTTTGCATTTGATTCAATTTGGAAGTAATCCACCAGTAAATCCTCCAGTAAATCCAGTTTTAATAATCTGTAACAAAAAAACAAGAAGATCCCGAAATTTACCTGAACTATTATCTCCTTTCTGAAATAAAAAACAAATAAAAGTACAAATTAGCAAATTTTTGTCGAAGATTTTTTAAATATTTAAAAACTTACCCATTTATAATTTATGATTTATTCGAGAAAACTCAATAAAATCATTGATCTGGTTTATAATTATGGTAAATTAACTTATTGGATTTTTCGTGAAAGTATTTAGCTACTATTGAAAACTAGAAAACTACTTTCCAGTCAATGTTAAAAAAAAATTTCGTAATAAAATATTTTTCGTTTTGCCAGACACACGTCGTCTGTACTCTAACCTCAATGCTTGTGTTTTTTGCTCTTTGACATATTTTACCTTATTTTTTTTATAAAGTTATATTTATTGACGGAATAGTTACTACACCGAACTCATATCAATATTGAACGTATATTTTTTCTTCATAAAATAGTATTTATTCATCATGTGGTGCATTTTTCATAAAATTTTGAAACTTTTATAAATTAATTGATTATATTTGTTGACACTAATATATCGTATTTAATATGATATTATTTGGCATAAACGTGGATAAAATATAACCAGTTTAATGTGCCCTACATTGGTTTGGTTTGTTCACGTATCTTTGTAAATGGAAAAATAATAGATAATATTGTCCCCGTGGTGTGTTGGGTTGATCACAAGGCATACGGCTTTTGACGAAGCGGCGCACCGCGGAGACCCGGGGTCGATTCCCGACTGTTCGTCGAGCGGGGCTGGACGGGTGTTATGGTATAACAGATTGCTCTCGTCGTAATAAGTCCACTATTTGTATCAATTGGACAAATTAAAGTAGATAAATAAAATACACAATTACTGTTTATGGTAATTATTTTCGTTTTTTAATTTTCATGTTGAAATTTTCCAAAATACACGGCACGATTATATTGGTTGCCAAAGTTTTCACTTCTAGAGTATGGTGTTAAAATCATCAAATTTGTTTGTTTATTCCTTTGTTTGCGCTAATTTCCAGGATAAACCTTCGATTTCCTTCGAAACTATCGATTTTATTATATATATATATATATATATATATATATATATATATATATATATATATATATCACCATGCTACGATTTATAGGAGGCAAAACAGTGATAAAGAATGTAACGAAAGTTAGGAAACACTGCTTAAATTGTGCGACATGGTGAGAAACCGGCTTATTATTATTTTATTTGATCACCTCGAGTATACACGCCCATATATACCCGACTCAGACCAACGATGTAGTCGTTTAGTGATAGCGACTGGAAGGCAGCTTAGTCAGATAGGTGATACCTGATGTACCACTTGCTTTTGTACAAGATGACACGATTTTCGATATAATTCTCTAATAACTTATTTAAATGTAATAATACTTGTAGTAAAACCGTGGGACATAGCAAATAGTATTATTCATGATTTATAAAGAATTAAGAAATATGACGGTACACATTCTATATTTCCATTAAATTTTTTTAAACTAAACATGACCCGATTTTCAACGTAATTTTCTAATATCTGATTTAAATGTAATAATACTTAAAAGAAAGATACTTGCACAGTAGTAAAACCATGGGATATAGCCAATAATATTATTTATGATTTATAAAGAATTCAAGAAATATGACGGTACACATTCTATATTTCCATTAAATTTGTTGAAACTAAATGGATATAAATATATATTAAGTATTCGCAGATTTACACAAGTGGCCTTTTTTTAAATTTGCCTCCATAGAATAAAATCACAAAAAACTGGAGCGCAATGGTGTAATAAACAGTATAATGTACCTCAAAACACATGTGACCCAAAAATAGCTACAGTCGTTATAGCGTACGTATAAAAATTTTGGCCTCGATTAAATAATTTAAATCTTTTGGACTTACTAAATATGGACATATGTCAACCTGACATGCAAAGCAATTACATGCGCTGTTTAACAGCTACTAAACGCAAAAATAAACTTTGCGTTTAGGTTTTCAGTTATAACATTATTTTTGTAGCTTAACGTTATATATAAAAAAATTAAATTGTTTAATAAATTGTAGACACTCTAATTTCATTTCCAAAACATTTTAAAAATCAATTAGTTTAGTACTAACTTGAGATAAAAGAAAAAATAAAAAGTTTCACCCTTCATTAAAATTAACTTTGTTAATTACTTTAATTTGGCTAGTCACGTTTTATAAGTATACCACCATTTATCGGCTCTTTTCTTAAAAATTGCAAAAAAAGTTTAGTTTTTAAGAGAGACCTAACTAAAAAGGTGATATTTGTCCATTTATTCAAACACGCCAATAATTAAAAATGGTAAAAATTAGGGACATCTAATTTTAACCACTCATAAATATTCTAATATTATTTAACTAATGAGTCTGGTTTATTGAAATAGAATCTGTTGTTATTTTATGACTAATCTAAAAGTTCCCTAAAAAATGAGCAATTTATCTCAATTTGAATACCGTATTTAATTGAGATAAATTATGTTTTTTTCAATGGCAGTTGGTGAACTCTTCATTTCCTTCTGGCTATACCGTTTGTTTTTTTTATATGGATATAATATATCTATTGCTCTAACTTCATTTCTCCCTTAGCCATTTTGCTATGCTTACCAGAATAAACTCTTTATTCAAGGAAACACTTTGTTTAATAACTCAAGTAATCTATATAAGGGAGAAAAAAATTAAGTTGATTACTTTTTTAGCAAATCTAATATAAATTTAAAAATTGTAATTAAATTACTGAACATCGCTTTCTATTCTTCCACTTAATTCAACCTTAGATCTGTACGTCCATCAAAATTATGACGTAATTTTAAACTTAAAGGCTTACATGTCTTTCTTTATTTTGAAAAATCGATTTTTTTCTAAATTTAAAATAATAAAATAAAGCATATAAACTTATCCGCTAAATGCAAGTAGAATTCATACTCGATTTATAAATAAACATAACTGTTTAGAGAAGCAAAAAAAATTTACAATCACGCTCATTTGCGTACTGTCCGTCAAAATATATGTTACGGGCAGTTACTGCGGCCGCTGTCATCAGCTCAATGATTTTAGGAAACAGTTCTTCATAATATATGTAAAATGTAATTTTTTTCTTTATATATTTTATTTACAAGATTTAAGTTTTATTTTAATTCAGTAGTTTTAGGAATATATTGCATTCCGGAAATAATGCAATTATATTTAATGTGGCCAAAATATCTAGTTCCCTTTCCACTATAAAATTGACATTGTTATTTGTTGCACGTTTAAGTGGCAGTCTTAAGTATTTGTAACGATTCTTCAATTAATTATATAGAGGGATAATTATTTGGTTAATTTAAATTTGATTAAGTGCATATTATTCACCTATTTTTACATTTACAAATTTTATCATAATAATAAGTCAATGAATATATTATCCTTACAATCTTATATAAAATTCTACTACTTTATTACTCGTAATAATATAGACAACGGGTAAAGAAGTCTACCTTCAAACTTCCGCTCGGCTACGAATACAAAATAGCTTGTGACGTCAGAGTTCGTTAATTTTGTCATTAATTATAATAATTGTTTTATTTCTAGGGCACAATTTTGTCCTTATCTTTGATGTATGAATATGTGAATATCTTACAGTCTAGTAATTACAGAGTTAAGAAGGAAAAACCGTTAAGAGTTTTACTTTTTTTATCGAAAACTATAAATTTTCAGAACTTCCTTTCATTTTTCGTATAATATATACAAACTCCATTAGTCTGACTGATATAAGATTTTCGGCTTGCAAATTTCCAATATAAGGAAGGGTAGTAGGAATGTTTTGCACGTTTCTTCATAAGTCAAAATCTATACGATATAATATTAAAATAAAAAATATTCTTGGGATGCAAAAATAAAAGATGCATAACTTCAATAAATTTCAACCCCTCATTACGGACCACATTAAATATTTCCAAAATTCTTTCCTTTTGGGAAACAGATGCTGAGAAGCCAATTCTGGAACTGTTCTAGTCGATAGCAATAGTAGTTGCTGTGAGAGACACCAGAGATATCAGATTGACAACGAAGTGACACCACAGTGGTTTCTTTTTCAGCTTTTAAGTATGGAGTTATATGAAATTTTGTATAACTTTAAATTTTTGTGTACGGTAATGAACCATCATGTTCCGAGCCGCACGAATTGATAATGCACACTATACCCGAAGTGCTTCAGAATTATTTCGACACCTCCGTAAACCAGCTGGTGCAAATGCTCAAAAAATACATACATACATATATATATATATATATATATATATATATATATATATATATGTATTAAAGCCGAACAGGAATGTAACATTCCATATTTCAAGTTTATATCCTCTGTAGCTTCCGAGACATTCGACATCGAAAACGTCATCTACGCAGCTCTGTCAATCGCCCGTTCACTTACTCACAGATCATAATTAAAGATAGAAACTTGACATTTGACACATATATAATGTTTAGGATATTAATGGAGGAATATCTCAGAGATGTGAAACTGTTGGTTATTAAAAAATATAAATTTTGTGACAGTTTTATACACACGTAAAAATCCTATTAATCCATAGATGGATTATGGATGCAATCTCGTTATTATGCTATTATATTGTTCTTGGAGTAATATTTTTATAAGGTTCTATTTAGATTAATAACAATGTTTTCAGAAAATATTACATAACATAATTAAATTATGTATTTAGATATTCAAGATTATGGATTCGCGTGGTATTTTTATGCTTCTACAAACTCCCTATTATTAGGTTTTATATTATTACATATAGGTTTTTTCATATTCGTCAATTTTCAAGTTACTAACACTGTTTTCAACTTTAATAATAATATGATTTGAATACTATATCTCTGAAAAAGAAATTTTCTTTTACAAGTAATTGGAAAATTGGTATTGTATGATTTAGTTTGAAATACCTAAAATAATTTAAATTCGTTGAAGCAATTGGCTCATTTAAATTACAAAAGCAGTAATACACATTTCTTACACACTCACATACACACCTACATAAACACAAGAACACACACATATGCATGTATGCGTGCGTGTGTGTGCGCGCGCACATTTGCGTGTGCTTCTTCGTGTGCGCGTGAGCTTGTCCTTATGCGTGTGCATACGTTTCTGTGTGTACATGTGTGTGTATGTGTGAGCGTAATTATTAAATGTAATCGTGTTTTGGTGCAGAAAGTGAAATGTATTTAGACTAAGTTCAGTCAACTATGCCCTTAGCGAAACAATAAAGAAAAGATGACTTAAAATCAAGATAAAATATTAAAATTACCATATTTTTTCCAGTAACCAGATTTAGGAGAAATTCGAAAAAGTAATGAAATCCAAACCAAAAAATACATTGGTTACATAAAAGGTAAAACTTCTTTTAAAAAATTAGCCATAAAAAATATTGAGGTAATAGCAGGCAACTTCTTGCAGAACATTGCTAAGGACCTGTAGTTGGGTAAGTAAATCTTTGCGACTAGATCTATTAAATTTTATATATATATATACACACATATATATATATATATATATATATATATATATATATGCATATATCAAATCTATTTAATCATTAGATTACAACCTTGTCAACCCTTATAATTTTGTTATGCTGCCATTATATCATTGTCGTTTATAAGTAATAATCGGTAAAGTTATGACGTGTTGTTGGATCTACAGATATTCTTAAAAACTCTATTTCTCATGTCCGTGAAAGATGTAATAGGCGATATATTTACGTAGTTACACGATAGAGAAAAGTAATATTATATGTAAATCATTTAATGGAATTACTACGTTCGATTAAATATTTAAATGCGCCTAAGTGCGCGAGGAACTTTGATTGTGCCTGATATACTCGTACTTAATATATATTTAATATAACGTTTTGAGTGTTATAATTTTCTCTACTTAATTTTTTCATCCTCGGTAACAGATATTCATTAAAAACTTTCATTATTATTTCAAATGAAGAGGACACAACCATTGGAACGCCTCGAGAAGCTTATGGATGAACTGCAAGAATCCGTCCAACCGAGAGTAAACGCCCACAAGGATGTAAATGACAAGTCAATCAGTATCACTAATGCCTTTAGAAGATTACTAAAACTGGAGGATGAGATGCGAGCCAAACAGCAAAGCTCTTTTAGCCTGGTGCCAAAAGATTGGCGTACACCACTATCAAGACATTAAGTAACTTGGGAGAAGCGTGACACCAGGTTGACGTCCAAAGGGAAGCAGCGGCGTCAGAAAATAGCCAAGGTCTGCTAAAAGCTTTTTCTGACATCCTCACACATGACGCCAAGGTCATTAGTAAGGAGCCGCAAGAAGAACTCGAAATACGTGATCTTGATAACAGTACGGCCAACAGCTTGCAGAGAGCGGCTAGAGAGGACTATCAAATCCCGTAGAACGCAATAAGATCACTGCTTGAGGCCTATAGAGGTACCCAAACTGCCTTAGTGACGCTGGCAATGCCTAGAACGAAAAAGGTACTCGGCAAATATTTTGGTAAATATTATGATTGGCTGGGTCACTGTCGAATAAGAGCAGTTGAGAGACCAACTAAATACTGACATTATGGTCATCTCGGCACTCAATTCAAAAGCAAATTGAACCGGTCCAAACTCTGCACTAAATGTGGAGGAGGAGGTCACAAGTTCGCTGAGTGTAAAAAAAAAGCCCGATAAGCTTTATGTGTTGAAAATGGCCAAACGGTGAACTATGCCCATCGTGCTTGTACGACCAGATGCCCGACTGGGCACTTGAGACTTGGAGACTTCCAAAGAGATGCTCCAGAAGATAAAAAACAACCGAACATGCAGATACTGCAGCTCAACCCCAACCACTGTGAAGGTGTGTACGATCTGCTCATTTGTACCGTGCGCGAACTGAAACTAGATCTAGTACTTATATCGGAGCCTCATAGACACCAAACTATACAACCCTGGGAAACCGATAGCGCCGTTAAAGCCGTCATCTAAGCTCGCAGGAAGCTTCCGTTCTAGAGTGTAATGAATCGCAAAGCGGCCGGTTTTGTAGCGGTACGGCTAGATGGAATGCACAGCACAGCTGATAAACCCGGCCTAGTCTTCCGCCTAATGAATTCAAGACTTCTGAGGGGATCAACTGAACGAGGATGTAAAGCAGCACTCTCCCGTGGCGATGGCCGGGTACTTCAACTCCTGAGCAGTGGCAAGCAAGGAGATAAATGTGCGAGAAAGTGGTATCGTGGATCTCATCTTCGCGAGTGGTTGCCTCAAAAAGGGGAACTGGGAGGTGTTGGATATCTACACAGCCAGTGATGGTAACACAGTATTGCGAAATATCTGCTTGCTGGGATACTAGAAGAGTACAGGGGGAAGTGAAGGTCACTCGACTGTCTACATAGTAGCCCTGGACTGTGGTTCAATTAGTACAGAAGATGCTGAAATGAAGACAGAAGACGCGATGAAGAGAATCGCGGAGGCCTACGACGCGAGTATTCCTCCAAGGTATAGCATGAACCAGCATCTGTCGGTGCACTGGTGCAATAATCACATCAGTGCCCTTTGCTAGGAGTGTCTCAGGACGAGAAGAGCATCTCAGCTTGGCAGGAGACGACAAAACTCCACGAAACTGATGGCTGAATACAAGAAGGCACGTCGAAGACTAAACAAAGCAATCAGAGACCACGAAAGATAATGCTGGAGGGAGCTTATCAATGAGAAGTCATGACTCGCCTAAAATGCCAGCCAATATCAACACAGGTGTTGATGACGTAAAACTATTTTTCTACCTCTATAAAAAACTCACATATAGGACACGCACTCACACAAACACATACACCCACGCACACGAACACGCACGCACGCCTGCCCGATATATATATATATATATATATATGCATGTAAATGTTAATGTGTGTGTACGTGTCTCAGTGTATATATATTTCTCAAATGAGTATAATTTAAATTACAGTTTAAGTTACGTGTCATCTATGAAAGTGGAGACAGCTATATAATTTTACATTCAAGTGTGATTTCATTTTTTTACCTCCCTATTAGATACGTTAATTTTTTTCTTTATTCAATGTTTATATATTGAACAACGTTTATACATACAAAATTATTTCCTTATTTGCTTCCTTACGTCGATCTTCACTATTCTTTTTTATTCTATTACGAAAGGTCGTTTTTAATGTATCAATTAATTTGTGATGAATAAAGAAATAAATTAATTAATTGAGTAATTATTCAGGATCTCAACCTCAGTAGTTTCATACCCCATGAACACAAAAAAATTTTTGGACTGACTAAATAATTGTACACATTTTTAGGGCTGTTTTTATTACAAATAAACAATAACTGAGAAAAATGTGGCCAAATTATTAAAAAATGCTGAGCTTAAATATAAAGTTTTTATCCATGAATATTTATTTATCATCTTTGCTGCATCTAATTAATACATATGGCGGACGTATTGCTACATGAGCAATCTTTTACAGTCAATTATGACACACGTCCAGCCCCGTTCGACGAACGGCCGAGTATTGAACTCGGGTTCCAGCGGTGTGCTGCATCATCGAAACCTGTATGCCTTGTGATCAATCCAACACACTAGAGCAACGACATGGGACGTCACTGTGGGGCATTACGATTATATGTGTCCCCAAAAAAATTATTTTTCTATTCGGGACTAAAATTATTGAAAGCCATTATAATCTAAATATTAGATGCTATCACTATCAACTTTTATGTTGTAAATCATGGGGTAATTATATTTTTTTTACTGCTATCAAAACATACACAAATTAATTTATTTCACAAAATTTACATAAAAACTGATATTAAGAAAATTTATTTCTATTTGAATATATATTTAATACTTAAGCCTAAAAGTTCTTACTTAAAATTTAATATAAATACATGAAAAAAATAACTGTTGCATTTTTTATTTCAGTTACTTTTTTCATGTATTTATATTAAATTTTAAGTAAGAAATTATAATTCAACTAAAACGCTCAAACAAAATTTTAATCAAAACTAAAAGGTAATTCTTGATATGATGCACTCTGTGTCAGAGGGAACTCGCTTAGCTGAGTTGAGTTCACTCCCTCGGCCGCTTCAGCATCATCGACCCGGATGTGATGGTTCAGTTTCCTTCACCGCTTGTAAAAAGTGCGCATGGTTCGCCTAAGAAAGATTAGACTTAAAAAAATTGAAACGATAATCGTAATAAAATTTTCTGCATCAAATTTTTTTCATTTTCATAAAATAATAATTTCCAAAATAATTTTACACTCATTTATATTAAGCACTTTTTTAAATAAGTAAATATATTTTCTATAGTTGTAACCAAATAAATAAAAGCTGGAATTTATGTAACATCCACTTATTATTCATCATCCTATATCAAGTGGAACGTGGCAAAATATAATAATATGATGGAAAAACTAAATCTCTATATATTTATGTCAAAAATCCATTAACATAACACGAACTCCAAATTGCTGCCCCCAAAAAGTGGAACAAAACTAAGGAAAATACGAAATAGTCGTGAATATTGGGACTGACGTGCCGGCGCGGGTATCGGGGCGTTCGGCACACCCGAGGCGTAAAGATCTTCAATTTCGACCTCTTATTATCTGCGGCGACGCTCGGCGCATATAAAAATATGTTATTGACGTATTTATCTGATATATCCCGCGTTTTATTCCAGCTTACCGTTACTAAAAACCAATATTCCGACCGTATATTGTGGATATTAGGTACCGTCCGTACGATATATGTGCGGACTTTGAGATTCGTGTGTGGCTTTTGTTATCGCCCCCGACTTGCAATGTGTATCGTGAGTTCTGATTTAGTTTGGATCTATCGGTGTGAGTATGAATATGTTCTTTATTTGGTTCAGGTTCTGATTAAACTTGTCATGTTCATTCAGAGATAAAATTAAAATATATTGTAAAAAATACGGAAAATATACTGTATATAAATGAAGAAAATACCAAACATTTTTACGATGGAAATCAAAAGATGTTGGCCTATATTCGTAAATTTAAAAAAAATTGCGAATAATGATAACATATAATTAATAAATTTAATTTCCTGAAAAAACTTGTGAATTTATTCAAATTCAGGCAGAAAAATAAGATATTAAAAAAGTTTGATCGGGATCGTGATACCGCTCAGATGAAATAGTTGACTTGAATTAAATATCCCTATAGCATATTATGCGTTATATAAATTATCGAATAATATATTTAGGAGCTTGACACTGTAAAACTGATTGAGAAAGCCTAAACTATATGTTCTATTTAATGGTCTATTTCTCGAAGTGTTATTACATATAGGCAATACGATAACAATAACTAGGCATTTAGATGCTTTTATGGTTTACCTCTATAGCATAAAGGCAATGGTAATACGAAAACAAACCGATCGCTTCGCTATTACTAAAACATTCATCAATGTTGATGTTGTATTACATTGCTTTATAAACATTAATTTAATGATTTGTGAATTATAAATGATATTCATTAAACCAAAAAGAAAGCAATAAACGAGCAAATAAAAATTCGTTTTTAAAAATATTCATATTTTAAGTTATAATTTGACGGTTACGACTAAACTGATTTGAAGACGTTAGACAAAATATTCGCTGCTACCAAATACTAATCAAATTCGGAAAAGGTAATATCAATCTGTGGTATTGAAAACTGGACGATAAGGCTAAAATAGGTAATACCGATAACAGCCTTTGATGAGCCCGTAAAGAGCGCGTCGCACGAATGATCTAATTATAATACAATTAAAAGAAAGACTTTCGCCGGTTACCTATTATGAATCATAACATTATTTAAGCACATCCTAAGAAAACAAGATAATGTGATACTTATCCAGACATAATTATAGTTTTCAGGCCAATGGGTTGTTCTCCAATGCAATAAATAATAAAACGGCTTTCGAGAATCCCATAACTGCGCTTTACCCGAATGACCATTTCGTAATAGACCTGGAAATTAAATAAAGTCTTTGGCTGGCTTTATACTAGGTATATCTTAATAAACTGAGGATCAGCACATCATTCGACAAATCCTGGCTAAATTAATGATCGAAATCCAACGAGTTGATCTTTAATGCGATGAATATTAATTCCGTTAAACATAACGTCACATTGCAGTGTACTAGAAACATTCCCGATTGGGGCTAATGAAGAAGCATCGAGATAACAACAACGCTGTTATTTTTCATTTTCAGCATAATTCAATTTTTCAGCATGACTGACCGTTTTATAAAGAAAGAATTAAAAATAATTATATTAGATATGATTACGAAGCGTTATTAGCGATGTAAAATACTTATGTCATATAATGCGTCACATTTATAATAGTAAGTCGGATCGTATTGTTTCAGAAAAATATTGCAAGGATTTTAGGAAGAGAAATACTTAATCAAATGCGTATACTCTCACAGTCGTTTTTTAAAATAAAATGCTTCATGCTTCGTGAAAAAATTGTTTTCATTTTGCAATTATAACAACTTTCAACTCGTCCATATACGAGTACGTTTATGTAAAAAATTTCTAAATGTTTCCATATTATAAATATATTTATTGTGAAAAAACTTAGATTATATTTACTTCATAAATATTTTTAATTTTTAAAATTACTCTAATTTTTTATTTTAAATTACACCCACCATTAATTGTGAACAGGAACTCAGCAAATTAAAATCTTTAATACGATTAACTAACGTCTCTACAATTCGGGTATGGAAAATATTTTTTTTATTATTAATATCATTACTTTATTGTGAATTTTCAAATGAAACGTGTTCAATTGTCCCGATATTTAAATGAAAATTATAGAAATAAAGCGATGTTATTAGCAATAAAATAATAAAGGAAATAAATAAATAAAGAAAAGTTCTAAATGGAGCTCTGAGCCTCTTATAGCCATGAAGTTAAAAAATAAAAAGCAATTAGATTCTTTGTCAAGGAAGTTAACAAAGTAATGTTATGCTTAATGTAAATAAAAATAATAAGTCCATAATTTTAGTCCAACCCAAAGTTTAAAATCCTGTGCCGCAAATTTATCAATTGAACCCTAAAGTCACATGAATGCCCTTGAGTAAAGTTACACAAATGGATGAACCTATAGCAAATCATTACATTTTTAATCCTAAATTACCCTTGTAAGTCAGAATTTAAACTTTGTTCAGCTGTTATGATGTAATTTTAAATTCAGGAGAAATTGAAGAAAAATGTTTTCTACGCACACAAATGCCGTTATCGTGGTTTTCTATTATATTTTGTGACTTATTTCAGTATAAATCGAATGAAAAATATAGATATGATAATATAAGGGATTGAAAATTTATGCATGGATATTTGTATTCTATTCGCCATTTATAATTTTTTAAAATGGTATCATAATACTACGTAGATATATTTGTATATGTTCGACCTACTTATATAGTCCATTACAATTGAATGTAAATAAAATTTATGCAAGAGTCAGTAACTTACTTTTATGACAATTTGCTTACACTTATTAAATATTATTTTTTTTGTGAAATTATTAACATTTAAACTTATATTTACTTACTATACTTATACTATATAACTTTTACTATACTTAAATATTTACTAAATTTTAATATAATTTAAATCAATATTGCATAAAATATTTCATTATATTTTTTAAACCTAATCAACCGCTTTCATTAAATTAAATATCGGCAACCACTGATCCTGCATCCTGCTAAGTTTCCAAACCACCTTTTTTACTATATATGTTCAAGATAAATTTAACTTGCTACATAATACATTTATAAATTCGTAGAGACTTAACAATACATATTTTACATTATCACCTCGATGAAGGCATGATAAAAACCCCCCCTTAAACAAATCAGCTATAATCGACCAGAGCGCAAGATGACGTTAAATAACGGTTACCTTGGATCTTGAGAGCGGCATAGCCTTACCATCTGAAGCGTGGGAAGTGAGAGAGTGGCTGTGGGGGAGGGGGTGGGGGCAAGTTCACGGGGTGCCAAAGGGGCATGCGCCCTATCTTCGCCATCACTTCGGCGTCAGACGTCGCGGCGTCCGGAGTTCCGACGCTGTGCGCGTCGCGGCGCATCGGCCCGATTCGAGTAATAATTTCATCGCGTTTACACATCGAAGCCGAACTTAACAAGTTGTTTGTCCAACTATTTTTCGTACGTACAATAACCATTTGTATTCAATTTTCTTCGTATCATTGTTACGTATTTTGACGAGTTTAGTTTATGTAAACATAAAATGTGGTAAACAGTTCGTGACATTAATAATTGTGTTATGAAAGACAATTAGATTTGACAAAATAAACTAGACAACTGTTACTCTGTGCGTCCACAAATTAAAAGAAGATTATATTGAAAGTGGTAGGCAGTTTCTTGTAAATGATAGCAGTGAATTATAGTGTAATACTATCTCCATAAAGTTTGTGTGTGGACTTTGAATGCTGTGAGTTTTACTTATGTAAGTAATTTTATCTTTTATCTACCCCCTTTTTGCTTCAGTTTTCGTATTTTCAAAGATTTATGTAAATTTGTATATTTTCATATTTACATTGTATAGTATCGTTATTACATTAAATACTCATTATCGCATACTCTATAGTAACTCAATTGTAAAATTACAATTAATATACATGTTATGTATATATAGATATATATATATATATATATATATATATATATGTATATATATTTATATCAATATATATGTATATATATGTGTATATATATATATATATATATATATATATACTGAATATGTTGTCAATTTATTTATCATGGTGATGTTAATTTATATCACGTTACGTACCTCCAATGTACATTTGTAGGTAATGGACCTCTTATAAATTTTGTCTATGCAGTCATTATTTAAAGCTTCCAAATACGACAAATTGCGAAATAATATTCAAATGAATAAATTTAAGGGAATATGCAATGTAATATTTTCGTGATAATAGGTTCAGTAAACACTTACTATTCGTTTTATATTTTCAGTAAACACGTAATATTTCATGACGTAAAACTTATTTGAAAATGGAATAATTTCTTTTTATAATCCAGCAAGGATAGGCCAGATCAAGTAATCATCATGCCTGGGTTTTGTAACTTTGATATTAATCTATTTCAGTTTCTTTCTTGATCTCATTTGTTATTTTTTTTAAACGGTTTTTTTAATTTCTCAGCAAATTCACTTCTGTGCTTTTGTCTAAAGTATATTAAGTTTAGCTACGTTTAAATTCCTCATTTTTATATTCGAGGCAGTGAGCTTTTACATTTTTGCTCCCTTAAACATGAACCAATATTCAGCGGAATTTTGCTAGCATAATCTCATTCTCGAATCTATAAATTAGTTGCCGGGAATATTACGAATTTAGATATATTCTTCTTTACGATAGTCGAAATAAATTATTAAAGTCCATTTTAAGCCTATATAAATAACTATTATTTGCGAACCGTTCAGGATATGCTGCAATATCTTAATTTTCTCATTAACTTGGCCGTATTGCAGTATATTTATGATGCATAACCAACTTACTCAACATTTTTCTCTTTACTTTAAATATAGCTTTCATTTTAGAATATTTTTCTTTTAGGATTGAATGCTTTATAAGAAAAAAAAATTAAACTTAAAATATTACTAGTCGTTTGTCTGTTTATCTGCCATTATCTATTTTTGTCAGAAACGGTTCAGTGTAGAAAATTCAAAATTTAAGTTATTACAATTTGAAATGAAATATAAATTCACAAGAAATATAGGTAAAATTTCAATAGTATTTTCTATACAGATTATATACTCATACCAAAATTTTGGTAAAGATAAAAAAAATTTAAGATTTTTTATTGTCGTGGGTCATGTGGGTTATGTGAAAACGGATGGATACGTTAACCTTAAAAAATTAATAATTTTAAATAGCATATGCTTAGATATGTGCTGAAAAACCAGAGAAAATAATATATCACCTTCTTCCTTATTTTCAAAACTACTAGCACAGTCAATTTAAGATATACTTCAATTAAGTCACAAAATAATAAACGGACAGTGGAAAAAATAATAAACAAACAACGATGATAAATTTCACACCGATTATTATCCAATCAGGAAATCAAATAAAACTGACACATAACAAAGTGAAGTGGAAAATATTTCAATCCACTAAACTCGTGAAACTGTTTTAACAAAAAGTTTGCTCGATAAGGTAAACACAATCGGGTTGTTTGCTTCGTGTAAATAACACCAAGCTGTTCACTAAAATGAAATATTGTGAAACTAACTTTTCCAGAGTACTGATGTTTAATTTGGAAACAATTTTCAATTATATTGCCTGTGTTAATTACATTATGTTAATTGTTTTAAATAATTCAATTATAATTTCCACATCAACATATCAAAAATACAAATTATTTTAATTTTAAATTCAATTTACAATACATTATATTTCTTCCTTATATATTAAATTAAAATAATTTCAGCATACCTTGCTCCTATGAGGCTTTATGAGCAACAGCAGATGAATTATAAAATTATTTTTTAGTTAATGTAATCGTATCCTAGTATAAAATTTATCTGCTAAAGTATTTCAATTAAAAAAAATAAAGTATTAACAAATTAAAATTTAACCCTAGTTTTTCAATAAATTGGCTCAATTTTTTTTTAAATTAAAAAATGTTTAGTATATTACTTAAAAGAAATAGACGATTTCATAACATAACTATTACTGAAATTTGAATAAATTTTGAATAGCTACATAATATTAAACAGCCAAGCAAATGTTGACTTGATTTTTTATAATTTCATACACACAGATTTTCTCTGAAACATGTAACAATTTTTCATTCGCATTTATTGAATGAAATGTGATATTGTATCAATATCCTATTAGAAATTATGTACTAAATAGAATTTCTGAAACATTATCGCAAAGTATTAAGTATAAATATATTCAATACGGGATTGAGTATTTTTTTGCGAGTGTAAATCCATTTCGAAAGTTTTTATTGAATTTGTTAAACATCCTTGTTTAATATTTTTTGCGAGTGTAAATTGAGTATTTTTTGCGAGTGTAAATCAATTTCGAAAGTTTTTATGGAATTTGTTAAACATCAAATTTGTTAAAAATATTTAATTTTTTTATGTTTACGTAAAAAGAATTAAAACTCGTCCATGTAAATTAATTATCATCAAAAAGATGTTTTTTTTAATTGAGAATTTTTGCGAGTGTAAATCAATTTCGAAAGTTTTTATGGAACTTGTTAAACATCAAATTTGTTAAAAATATTTAATTTCTTTATGTTTACGTAACAAGAATTAAAACTCGTCCATGTAAATTAAATATCATCAAAAATATGTTTTTTTTGATTGAGTATTTTTTGCGAGTGTAAATCAATTTCGAAAGTTTTTATGGAATTTGTTAAACATCCTTGTTTTAAAAATATTTAATTGCTGATGTTTACGTAAAAAGAATTAAAACTCGCCATGTAAATTAAATATCATCAAAAAGATGTTTTTTTTTTCACAGATTAGGCACGCAAAATATTATATGAAATAAAACTTAATCGTGAAACTTTTTCTTGTAATTTACGATACGAAAATGAGGCAGTTAAGCAAAGTAAATACTTCATCAACTTTTAATCTCAGCTCTCGTAAGCCCTAAAAGGACATAGAAAGATAAATAGATGAGAAGGGATGTGGGATGAAGGCTTATAAGGGAAGATTGGTCAAGAGGGGGCAAGTTTGGCGTGATTAACTTACAAGGTCGATGTTGTAAACGAGATTCAAGTCGGCGACCTTTGAATAGTTTCTTCTGTTTGCCTCCGGGGCCCTGAATAAGTTCGTATAAGTCGTTGTAGGAACTAATTGGTACTTAGCCCAACGTGTGTACCTCGTTTGTCGATAGATTGGGTCTATTTATACCATTATAGAGTTTTGTATATCTACATAGGACTCGTTAGAACGTATAATCTGGTAATAATTTTTTATCATGCCGGAAATGCATGTTAACTAAAATGGATTAAATAACTGATTAAGTTAATATTAAGTAATTGAATAAATAACAAACTAGTCGTTATTTTTTTACTGATCATTTAAAAAGCACATATCGGAAAAGCAAAATATTACTGAAAATTTTGGTTAACAAAAAGGAGTTTTTAAAATTTCAAGATAACTTTATATGCGGTAAAAATATCAATATATTTATATAGATAAAATGACATTATATATTTAATTAAGGATATGAGCATATTTCATTAATTTCCTATAAAAATAACTTGTTAATTACAAAAGTAATTAAATAATAGACGTATATAAGTGTAGAAAGATACATTCCATTCAAGCAAGATGAGTTATTATGTAAGTCAAGTAAATTGTTATTACTATTTGTGCATCTATCTAAGTTATTAATGTTAATATCAATAAAAATAGTTGGCGTAGGGTGAATGTGTTACTTCAAGTATATTCAAGTTATTATTGACCAAAACATCAGTAAAAAACATATAATATTTTCTTGTGTGTAGTTTTCCTTTGCAACAAGTTCAAAGGAAAAGAAACCCATATTTGTGTATTAGATATTTAAAGCCTTTCCATTTATTCCTTGAGATCTATAAGAGAGTTATTAATTAGAAAATATCTCTATAATGGTAGTATTTTTATATTGCCGTTAGGATACCTTGCTTCTAAAGGAAAAACAAAACAAAATAAGATCACTTGTGTGTCGGTCAGTTTGTCTGTCATAGCCCTTATTTAACAAAAATAGTAGGAACTTAGAATGTTGTGTAGAAATAAAGTATGTCAAGCTTATATATCTCAATTTGAAAAAATATTCACGTGATGATTTTATAGGAGGAAACATTTTAGGAAATTTGTTAATGAGGGTTAGGTTAGTATAAATAGTCTTAACGTATTATATCGCTAAAATATTTGCTGTGGCCGTAATTTCTTAATAATATGAAATTTTAATTATCATATTAAAACTGTAACGACCGCCTTGAACTATAAAATTCCGATTTCTTTTGAGCCAATGGAATTTCTTGGATAACTTATTCAATAGCACAAAGTTAAACTTGACGATTGCTTTGCACACGCAATTACAGAGCGATAAATCAAATATAATAAAATTTACCTCCCTACAAATAAAATATTGTGCCCACTAAATGATAAGAAAAGTACGTAATTATGACCCACGTTATCATTATTAGTTTCTCAACGCACGCAATCCTTTCAGAAACGAGTAAAAATTCATCAAAGGCAAGCTTCAGAATTTTAAGTGTAACCCTCGATCTAGAGGATAGATTTCAAGTTAATTTGGATGATAAACGTTTTTACGATGTAAAATAACTCATAACCTAAGCATAACTAGTTTTAATTAAACTGACGCTTAGGGAATATTAAGGACGGCGCCAGACTTTTCGACCTGTAAAAGTTGAGCTGGTTAAATTGCATAAATATAAGACAAAAATTCAGACCTAGAAAACATTTTTAGATTACATAATGAAAATAGCGAAGCGGAACTATAAATAAGTGAATAACTTTTCCCTATTTTTGCACAATGCGCTTCCCCGCTTAACACGGAAGCCAAGTTCGAATCAACGGAGCTGAAAATAGAATATCGTGCAAAACATATATTGAACGTTGGTTCGTACCTGTACCATAAATCGATAGAAATTGGGTAGTCTTATACATGTACATATCGCTATTTGTATAGACCTATAAGTATGTAGTACTGACAGTGACGACTACCCTAATACGTGGATTGTGAATTGAACTAAATGAATCGGATATCTACTGGACAAGTATTCTAACTTGGCTATGAAGTAATGTTCCAATGTGGCTGTGTTACTAAGTTGTTTATTAAGTTTGTAATAAAATAACTCTGTGTTTATATAATATAATGAAAACATTGGATCTCTTAAAAGAACTTTATAAAACAATGTTTGCATTTTACGTAACGAATAAAGTTGCCTTACTCGGTAAGATATAAAAAATGGGAACTAAAACTGGACGCTGGAATTAGCAGTAGAAACATAAACCAAGGCAACAATTCCGAAGAGATGTTAGACTTAATAAAAAAAAGTTCACATTTGGATCGATCTCGCATGCTAAAGCTTCTGTATATGAGTTCGTCGAGATGAAAAAAAAATTCAATATATCACAAATAATGTGGAATCATATTCTCTCATTCTCAAGTACTCTGCTGGTCATTATAACTTTATGAACCAAGAATTGCACTTCTTCAAAATTGTGTTGACATCTTAATTCACTAAATGTAAATTATTAACTGAGAACTGCACCTATAATTTTCTTATTGTGGTTACCATTCTATCTTGAGAATATATCTTCATTTTTAACATTATTGTTTAAAAATAAATTAAATGAATACATACCGACAATTTCATACGCCTTTATTTAATACTTATGTACATATATTAGTATTAACTGCTGAAATAAGTCAGTTTGTTAAGTGCTATAATTTTGACGAATTTCAAGTTTCTTCTTGGAATGGCTTCTGAGAAATATAACTCTAACAGATTGAAATATAGACAGATACGCAAGTAAATTTACTATGGGACTTTCATTTCTACTTGAATTATGTAAATCCTAAAAATATTAAATACGTTTTCAAAGCATCCAATTTATGCGCAGTACAACATTGTTTAATAAAATAATGAAAACTGCATAAATAAACACATATTTATTGAATTTATATACATAAATAAAACATATCGACTTACTTTTTTGTTACAAAAATGTTGCACTAATTAATAACTTCTACTCATTCACAAAAATTTTCAAAAATCGATTTATAGTTGATTTTATGATATGACTGCACACGAATCAACAATAAGAAGTCTGAAATCTCTTTTTTATATTTGTTTGCTTATTGTTAATTCACATTTAGTCATATCAAATGTAAGAATATGCTACACATATATATATATATATATATATATGTGTGTGTGTGTATATATATATATATATATATATATATATATACATATGAAAAATTTATTATTGGCTTACTAACATTTAAACCAAACACCGAGAGCTTTCTAGTGAGTTAAAATCAGGGTTTAAATATGAATTCAAATTATATGACAGTGAAACTATTCGCCGTAGCCTTTAAAACCTAATTTGAGATAATATACAGTTAAATGTTAAAATCTTTATCAGAGATTAAACATAGCGGATGGACGTTTGGGAACGTTAAATGAAATTCAAGAAGGCATATATCGCATCGGTTAGTATTTTGCTGTTATTTTAAAAATCGACATGTACTTATATTCCATAGACCGGAAAAAAAATTAAAACCTGACTTACAATTACTATGATAATTTACAACGCTCTTACTTTTGAAATTTTATTGTTTCCATAATTATGGCTATATTCTATAAATCCACATTGAACGAAATTATCTTGTACTGTTTTTATATATTGTACAGAACTTCACAAACAAATAAGTAACTTAGTGCCTCAAAGTTTACAGCTACTTAATTTCTTACACGTTGATAATAAATAATTAAAGATGAATACAAATTTTAATAACAAACCTCAAAATTGGAAGCAACTGAATACATAATTAACTTTCTAGCTACACGAGTATCTATATAATAGCCTGAAATTATAAAACTGACATCGATTCATAAATTTTCAATACAGATTCTTGAAACTTCCTCCATTATTATTACTTCCTTTTTGGTCAAACTTAAATATAATTTAATGAAAAGGGACGAAAGGGGCCCGATAAGAATGTATACGTACAAAATACTTTCGCGATTGCGGTTAACAAAGGGGTTGTTCCGTGTTGTTTGGTAGATAAATGATTTTGTAGAAATTTGCTTATAAATTCCGAACAGAAATATTTCGTTTGATTTTGTAAGTAATTATTTAGCTTTAGTTTCTCTCTAATAGAATATTTTATTTTGTTTCTCTCGATTATCTGAAACTAGATTTTAAACCTAAATTATAAAAATATTTGATAAGTTGGTGGAACACGTTTTTAGCATAGTTCTTACATATAACTTTGGAGGAATATTTGATATGAGCATACCACCAGTTCTTCAATAATAAAAAAGACCGCGAAATGCTATTTATACTTACACAATTAATATTGCATATCAACAGTATATCCCTTAAATATTTCCGCGTTTCCTACCTTCGACTGCATCAATGCCTTATCATATCTGGTATCCGCAAAGCTGAGTGGGGGAAATTTCGACTGAGTCAAATTAAATATTTTAAAAAACTTTTGGGGGCAAACATTATTCCTTATATAGCAAGAAATATTTTTTGTTGTTAAACTTTTCCCTGTGAAATCAATGTTCGAACAGTTATAGGAAAATACAGTCACAAAATTAATCGCTCGGGAATTTTTCGATCGTGATGATTTTCTTTCAATTGATACAGATCCCCAACGTTCTTGATATTTGTTATATTTTCCTGAGCAATCCTTCCAGTGATGAAGGTGAGGAACGGCAGTTTTTAGGCGTTTCTTCCGAAATCTGTTTAAAAGAATTCTTAAAAATATGTATTATATATATGGTGAAGTCGTGGTTCAATAAGCTTTAAATTGATATTCCACAATAACATGAAAGGAGTTTTTTTTTATTTCTTTCCCCGAAAAAAACCCAAGAATCAAGAGTTGGCTTTTTATATTTCATATCCATAATGGGGTCACCATTATTATCTCGGAGCTAATTTTAAAATTTCGATATCGAAAAGTCTCCGAGAGAGACTGATACAAAGCCAATTGGTTGCCGGTTTCTTTTGTCTTATCCTTACTTCACCAGCTTGTTTTCTTTGGCGCACAGATAAAGTTAATCTTGTGTAATGAAGGAAGCTGTTTTTTTTATTATAGAATAAGAATTTGAGAATAGGTCTGTTAGACGACACAAATTTAACTGAATATCTTTTTGCAAATGACTCTTTAATTTTTCTAAATTTAACATAATGGTTGCCCTGGGGAAATATAATCAAGATCAAAATTTCCTTCTTTGAATTATTATAAGCAATGCATGGCTGTGTCATGGAGGAATTCGTCTTTTTGTGCATAGGTCATGATATTTCATACTCTTTTCGCTTTAAAAAGAATTTATAAAGCAAGATCTCTATAAGTTTCTTGTCATATTTTGTTTGTTCATTACTTCCCGAAACTCAATTGCTGAACGAACGCAGCGCTTTTCATATATCCTACCAAACATTTTCGGGAAACATCAAAGACGTTCAACAAAATGCTAGAAAGAGTTGGAGGATTTATTAGTTGCTAACAAATTATTAATCTTTCTAGGAATTATGTCTTTTACCTTATTTTAAAAGTATTAATTGTTCTGAAGGTAAGAATAGGTTGAATAATAAATATGCTCATATATTAATGAATAAAAAATGTGCTCAAAACTTAGGATAGCCAGTGTGAGTGGAAATTGTAACGTGATAACCATATAATATTTGTGAAAAAAAGTTCCTTTAGCAACTATCCATCAATTGCATGCAGTATTCTACCAAAAAGAACATGATGTTAATGTTTTTAAAATCTTATTGTAAAATGTATAATCCCAAGCTCTTCCTGCCTTCATGCATACTCGTATTCTCACATCTTGTTATCTTATAGACAGGAATGCGTATCTTTACATAAAATTCCGACCGCTTTTACGATTTGGTCATTGTATCCGTCAATAATTTTATTTAAACAATGGTTCCATTTACTTAATGTTTGTAAATAGACAGTATGAAAAATGACAAGGAACACGGAAAGAAGTCATTTGTCTCTTTCAGTCTCCTAATGTAAGTAATTTTTTTCTGCTTATTATTACCATAATAATCCAGAACATTTTATGATGAATGTCTTATACAATGTAAATTGTACGTTGATTAAATGCTTGCTATTCCAAAATATCGTAGGTCATATCTTACTATGAAAATAATAATTGTAAATAGATATAAAAATACTACATTATTTTCCATTATCGCTTCCGTTCTGATTGATTATATTTCGTGCTAAAAAGTTTTCAAAAGTAAAGTTTTTTTATTGTAAGAATCCAACATGTATATATATGTATATATATATATATATACATATACATATATATATATATATATATATATATATATATATATATATATATAAATATATATATATATATATACACGCACATATATGTGTATATGAATGCTTCAGGTTTATTTTCTCTATCAGAATACACGTATCGCAGCAAAGAACTTGGAAGAACAATTAAATTGGAATAAATTTACTACCAAACTATTTTCTATATAAATATAAAGCGTAATCGTAGCAATTACTTAGTTCGAAAGATATAGAATATTTATATATGCTCGTAACTAAGTTAATTAAGCTCTCTTTCCTTTTACCAAGCTCAAGTTAAATTTACTCTTAATTGTGATTAATACTACCATTACAAATGTGCGCATTATCATATTATTCTAGATTTTGTTCCTCCGTATATTCTCAGGCCCCGCACTTCGTAACGTTTTAAATTCAAAATTATTAACTAAACATATTAATCTTCCCGCCTCCTCAAACATGAACTGAAAGCACCAAAAGCTCTGCGAATAGCGAATTTACAGAGCACGAGTTAAAAGAGTCTACCCTATCTAATTAACCCAGCAGCAGTTTGGCAACAAAGTTTTTTTTGTACGACGCTGCAAGTTCGTTTCACCTAGAGTTTTCCTTTTTTACTCGCCTAATTGGAAGGCGTCGGAACGGTGGAAAGCTTGTTTCGTTCACTTGAGCCAGCATTATATACTCGCGATGTATAAGTAGAATTGTCTTTATTTAAGATAACTTGCCGCTTGATTCATTAGGTTCCTATGTGAGTTTAAACAGTTGAGTATCTTCTGCATACATAACAGCATGCTTAAACCCTACAAGTACTCGAGTTGGAATGTCTGGCTATTTTCGAATTGTTGAAGTTGACGTTAATTCTGCCGGAGGATTACGCAAAGTTTGAAGAAAGTCTTTTCAAGTAATGTAGAAGTTGGATACTTAGTATTACATACGTGTTTTTCATTACTTTATCTTAAATATATAATATTTTCCAGGTATCTTAGCATTGCAGCTGTTCCAGCTAATGCACGAGTATATGTTTAATTACTTTGTCAAATATATATTTGACTGATAATTATAAATATTTATTGACTTCTATGTTTTATCTTTTTATAATAGGTATCAATTAATGACATAAATTATATTTGATATATATTTATAATGTTTTGTAAAATTTGGATTAACTGAAATACTTTTGTTTCATTTACGATATAAGTGCAAAACTACTGAACTGCAATAAATACATATTTTAAAATTTATATTAGTTAAAGTATAGTTTTCAATTTAATAAAACACAGAGCAAATAATTTATTCCACCTTTAAATAAGAGACAAGAAAAATAAAAAAAAAGATAGGAACGTGCACTTAATAAAATTTAATTTAATTCACTTTACGGTTTTGCAAAATTGTGTATTTTTATGAATAAGAATCAATTAAATATGTTTACTTATCTTGTACTTCCAGCATAAAATGAATATATTTTATTACCGCTCAGTGCGCTGAATGGTGGTCATCACGACAAAATCAAATTTACACTTTGTGTTTGACAGAGACTATATTGTCGTAAAGAGGAATATTGTTTATATAATATTAAGTTATTCAGATTTTATTATATTCAGATTGTTTATATTTGTCTGTACTGCGCACTTATCTCTTAGCCTGTACCGCATACATATGTGCATAAATTTATGTATATGGTAAAAATTCACAAGTCACAATTATTAAATAAATCATACAATTTTTTTTACTCCCTGCATTAGGTTTCAAATAAACAATTATTATAATAAACAATTATATAAGACGATTCAAAATCGATCTACTAATGTGAAGTGTATAACCTAAATCAGATTTATTCATTGATCACGTTAGCGGAAATCAACAGGCAGTGTTTAATAAGTAAAATAATTTTTCACAGTAAGTGTTCGTAAAATGATTAATTTTTTTCTTAAAATAATATAAAATTGTAAATATTAATAAACACGAATAAAATAAGGTTCCATAATTGTTCACATATCTTAACATTTTGTATGCTGTTAACCGAAATAATTTTATTTGATAGTTTCAATCTAATAATAATTTTCTTTTTCATATTTTCAAACTAGATTTGCCTCGGGATGGAAATATTATTAAGTTGAAAGGGGGGTGGAGTTGTACCTGCACTAAATATTATAATATTTGAAGCCTAATCTTTAGTAAGCGAAGCATAACAATGAAAATTAGGAAATAGAAATAAATATCATTTTAAAAGACCCGAAATGATATCCCACTCGATGGAATAAGCCAAAATCAAATTTGCACATTCTCTACGTGTATGAAGAGTTATATTAAATATTATTTTAGACATTTTCGACTAGTAAGGTGAAGGCCTCTTATAATTTATGCCATCTATCTCAGTCGTGGTCAGTTTTTACCCACTTCACTCCAGCTGTTCTTTATGTCATCATACTAATATATGTGTGGTTTTCCTTGTGGCCGTTTCCCTTTACCTGGTCTTCATTCCACTAGTGCACTTCACTACGAGCTTTATTTACAGCAACATTACAATTTTACACCCATTTTTATTTCGCTCCTGATTCGGGCATCACTAAATTGCTGTGCTTTCTGAGCCAGTCATTTCTTTTACGGTCTCTCATTGTAACGCCAAATAGTTCTCTCTCTCTCTGTTGTTCTTTGAGCCATTTGGAGATTGTGGTGTATTTCCTTTATTAACATCCGGATATTCGGAATGGTGAGATACACTGGTCATATATGTGAGCGTTCTTTTCTGCACGGATTTTCATGTTGAAGACATATTCGAGCTTGGAAGAGGCCGCCCAAGATTATCTTATGCGCCTTTCAATTTCATTTGCTTGATTTTCCTTGCCAATTATCATTTCTTAACCAAAATTACAGTGCCATTTATAGTGATATATGTAACCTTTTTTGGGCATACATAATACGTGATGAAGGTTTGGTCGAGGTATATTTGCAAACTACATTCAGGGGCATATTTAAAGTTCCGTATTATGGTCTCGATATATCTAGAGTTGTCTGAGACTATTACGATGCCATTCGTAAACCTATCTTTTATTAGATACTCAGCCTCTTGCCTTCCATATTAATATCCTGTGTCTCCCAATGTAATGTCTTCAAAATATCCTCTAATACGATAATGAACAGCTTTGGAGAAAGCCTGTGTTCTTACTTTATCTATGTCTGGATTTTGACTAGTTTGGTTTCTGGTGGTACTTTTATTTTGAAAGTTACATTATGATATACATTTTACGTCATGTTAGCGTAGCGATGATCTGCAGTTTTTCTATAATGATTCTCATTATTAACATATGATTCCTAGTACTGAATCCGCTTCTAAATTCAGTTTGTTGGTTGATGATAATTTTCGTAATACGTTTAAACAGTTGTTATATTAGACTGCTAGGGCCATAGTTGTTAAGTTACGATTAGTTCCCTTTTATACACCGGATATAGTAGCAAAACTTTCCCATTTTTGGTTAATCGATATTTTTTTAGGCATTTACTACATATTTTAACACGAAGATGTAAAGCATCCACCCTCTTTGAAAGTTTTAATGAGGTTTCCATTATCGCCGGGGGTTTTGGTGTTTTACATTCTGCACAATGGTGACACATATCTTAGGTTTTGGTTTCTTCAGTACATTTTCGGCACCAATATTTTTTATTTTCCGACTCTTTCTATAGAACAGTTTAGGATTTTTAGGATTGTACACTCGTAGGCAGTATTCGTCTACGATTTTCAGGGATTGCTTCTGTTCAGTAACTAGATTTCCCTCCTTATCATGAAGCTTTATAATTTTGTTGAGTACCACTGTTAAAAAATGTCATAAATACGTTTGGACCTTTGTGTCTCCAAATTATGTTGGTCACCGTTTCTTTATGGTACGCATAGATATCTCTCTCTATTTGCAACCGTGCCTCAGCAAAGACTATATTAAGGGCAAATAAACATATTTCATAACACATTTATTCCAAAATAAACATTACCCTTGAAACAAAAAATATTTCGTACAAAATATAATTATTAAAACGAAGGACGTCCTATGAAGTATGCGCTTGCAAAATTTACGTACAAAACTTTAAAAACTACACGGGTATGATAGAGAGATGGACAAAAATAAGGAAACTATGAAGGTTTTATGTTTGCCATTTCAGTGTGGAAAATTAATATATTTTAACTGTCTTTTACCCTTTCAATGTAGTACAAATATTTAACTTTTTACAGTTATAGTTTTATTTCCGTTTTTCCATTACCTTAAAGGATAAAACATGTGACGAGTGGTCTTACAGTCATAAATTTGTAAATAAAATAGTTTCCACGACATAGAGACCTAAATAAAGGTAAATATGAATAAATATAAAAATATGTATTTCATTTATTTAGTAAACCAATTTTTTTTATTTTGATATTAATTGTATCGAGCTTTCTAAGCTTTCAAGTCTTGCAACTTTATCTTTTTTACTGTTCCTGCCGTTCATAGCAATTATAATAAACGGGCATATATTGTGGTATTTTATTGCAAGTAGCTATTTGATTATTGCAAATTAAATAATTTAAAATCAAATATTTTTGAATTTAAATTATTTAATTTGCAAAAAAAAGTATTTCTCATTCATTTTATATAAATATTAGCAACAATTTACTCGAACTACATTTCTAAATCACAAATAATACAAAACAGTGATCGTATCACATCGGGAGACAATATCACATCACCCCACCGAGTCGACACGGCGCGCTCAAAATAACAAGAGACCCGATAAAGCACACAACGATAAAGTACCGAGCCACTTGCCCGCTGAGACACCCGGGATCATTTCAATGGTAATAATATTGAGGAATGTTATTTGCCGTGCAACGACGGGTGGCAATCTCTACCTATTTGTGCCGTGACTCGCAACAGCAGGCGTTAGAAATGGGCGATACCGTATCTTCAGTAACAGTAACAAAATCTGAAGAGATCTAATTTTATCAATTGTCAGTCCAAGGTTATTTGACAAATAAGAGACTTTATACTTCAGTTACAAATGAGATCGTTCTATCTTTAATAACACTGATGAAAATATTTATAACAAATTTGTTATAAATGGAAAATGTCACGCAGCAGCTTCATATAAAATACACATTTAAACTAAATTAAGATTTAATATATCAATTGACTAGACATACGTCTAACATTTAGGAAATAGACAAAATTAAGTACTGCACACTCAATTGTCAAAAACACAAAGTTAATTTATTGGTGATATGTAGTTAATTAATCAATCTTCAATTTTTAAAAAAAATTGTCATGTATCACTTGTCACCAATATTCATGAAGAATACAAATTTATTTCTTTGTAGAAGTTGAGTTTAATCTTTGAGTTAAAAATTGGGCATATATGTCCAAGTCTTTATTTTTTCTTATCCCGAAATTGTGGACGAAATGAAAGGTAGCAGGAGGGTGAGGTATTCGGAGAGTATGGCATGTGACAAGGCACAACCCACCCAAGGGAAAGTATTTCTTTACGGGTCACTTTTGCTTAGTAGCTTAATGCATACTTTAGTTCTCTTTTAGAATTGAAAGGCTGTTAACTCATATAGTCATTGAACATAATATTTTCACTTTTACCGTAAGACTATGTTTTCCAATTACAGTATAAAATAATGAGAGTAGCCATGCCAATTAATACTAATTTACCTTGAAGTGTTTTAATGAGGTTTTTTAATTTTTCTAAATTTAATTTAAGTATTTGATCTGTATGGAATTATCCTCGTAATCGATAATTGATTCTGACACAAGGGAGTACACGTTCACTCAAAGTATTGCATATGTTACATATTGTTTCGCTTGTGTTGTTCCTTAACAAAATTTATGAGGTAAAATGCTCTAAATTTTTTCGCAAAATTTGTATATTTTATTTGTGCCCTGTTCACCGTGACTCAATTGCTAACAGAACTGAAGGTAGGACGCAGGGTTTTTAATATATACCTTATCAAAAATATTCGAAAAGTTTCGGTCACTTTCAAATAACACAAAAAAATAGTATATTTATTTGTCACCTACATAATACGTGCTCTTTAATGAAGTGATATGTCAAATATCCGCAAATAACTGTAAATTGTTATTAATTATAATTAGAAATGGAAAATGGGCAAATATTAAGAAAAATCGGTCGAACGAAATTTTATTTTACTAGAAGTGAAACGACTGTTGAAAATGTGTTAAAAACGTGCAGGAATTAATTGTAACAATAATTAGTCATGTAAATTGGGAATTTGAATTTATCAAGAGTAAAACTTTAATGCTTGAAACTTTGGATAACAACATATTTAAAGTAACTGAATTAATACGACGTATTTGAGGTGCTGTTTGGGAACTAACTTTCCTTAATCTAGTTTGTGTCATCTTCATTTAAGGTGAAATCATCTCAAATGAGATATTTACCCTACAAAATAATATTTTGTGAATCGTGTTTTTGGTCAACCGTAGCGATACGTAATATATCGTAGCGGTACGTAATATACGATAATATATCATTCAAATCTATATATTGAGTAAATTTCATATAAATTAATAAAAGTAAATAAAAGTCATGAATTAATCCAAAAAAGACTAACAAAAAATTAAGGTTCGTGAACAAAACTGTTTAGTCTTTCCACATGATCAATTTATTTATTTATAAAAATATTTTAGGGAAAAAAAGTCAAAATTACAAGTCGTTTCAGATAACCACAAACAGAAAGTCAAATTGCTCATTCCAATTATATGATATGATCATTCTTATTTTTAATAGCGTTTCCATATATTTCAGATTGAAGTAACAGTAATTTAATGTTATTTAACGTAATGCTAATCGTTGTGAAACCATTATAAATATTGACTAAAGTATTTGCTTCTAGAAGAAAAAAGCAAGAAAAGGATTAAGATGTTCCACCCCTGAACATCACGCGAGTTACTCGCATGCGATTTCATTGTGAATTGAAGTTACTATAGATTATACAGTGTAATGTTGTGAATTGAAGGTAACTAAATCAAAATTGTCGTGTCCAAAAACGACAATTGTCCGCTAATTTAATAGCTTTATGCATTATTTACGCATGAAATGTAATTGCATGGTTTTGATATGATGGAAAGTTTAATTACAGCTTGTCAAATCAATACAAGCTTCATTGAGTAATTGATTTTGTATTACGATAAAAAAATACGGAACGCTGTCAAATTTATATCCATAATCATGATATTATGGTGTTAGAGTTTATGAGTATATCAATATTACAGTTAATGATGTAGAAAAGACAGTTTTATCAGTCACCATTCTGTTGACGGGATGTCTCCAAAATATAAATCGTTGATCACATTCTGCAGGATATTCATGAAAAATATACGGTACTGTATAAAAGAAACCTAAATAGAAATTTAATTGATTTTTAAAATATATTTATATACTTTGTATGTACGTACAGTATATATAATAAAGGAACACACTGCAGGTCATAACATTCTGAACTCTAATTGTATTTGTTCAAATATATTGTGGTAAATGTTATAGTTTAACTCTTCTACACAATTCCTTAACAAACCTCATATTTGATGGACTTTTTATTTATGAGCGGTGTACGTGAATATGTACAATTCCTTTTTTTATTATTATTGTTAATGAAAGGATATTCATATAAACATTTATCTTAATAATGAAAAAAAAAATTGTTTAAGTTAAAAAATATATCAGCAGCAAATACATATACTTTTTTAAAGGACATGAAAATTTGGCTCGGTACAGTTTTTAGATAGACTATGGATATTTCTCGTTGCTTAAAGTTACGTGAATGCTATTAGCTTTTGGTTCTGAGAACGATTTGTATTTATTGCCACAATTATAACATTTCGTAGCTTTCATACAAATTAAACAGTTCTGTTATAATTGTTATTTTTCATTATGTACATTAAGTTTGAAATTAGACATTTACCAACATTTTAGGGAAAGGTACCGTAATAAGTATTGTAGTTTATTTTTATTACTAGTAATAAGTAGCTCTAAGCAAAAAAATGGTACGGTACCAATAATTCCTAGAATAAATCTATTGAGTGCGAGTCTGCGCTCATAGCCTACAAATCACCTGAGACTACCAGTATCTCAGACGTTTATTACAGGAACTATAAATTTCTCACGGACAATTTAATTTGCGTCTATCGTCCTGTTCTCGAACCAATAAAAGTTTACCCAAATGTTAATATTTTAATATATCATTTTAAATTACACTTTAGGTTTAAAATTCTGTTAACTCACATTAAAATATCCACAAAATGCTTATGTATCTTTAACGAATTTTTAGAAATGCCTATATATGTAGAATTACATATAATAAAATTAAAACGACCTACGATTTCCGTAATTATTTTTGAAATGTCGGTAAAGTTGAAAAATATTTGTGTTGAGTTTGAAATAAAGGAAATCAAGGAAATTTTCATTAAAGAATTAATGAAACCAAATATTAAATTTTTATAGTAAATATAAAAAATAATGATTTTTATTTCAAATAATTTTCTGGTCAATATTACAGATGTTGAAAATTCAAGTAACATAAAATATTTAAGCTTTTACTTTTACGTCAGCGGTTAATTCTTTTTGTAATGCTATTGTTATATCCCTTTCAGTTTCAATGTAACGTAACTGTAAAATTTCAACGCTAACTAAAAACACTTAAAAGCGTACGATCTCTGTTTAGAATATGCAAGCTTCGAAAACGTCCTAAGCTAAGGGACGGCGGGCAAAAGCTCGGTGGAGCTTTATGAATAATTTGAAGGCTGGAATATTCCGCCGTAAAGCGATGTTTAACGCAACATTATCGCGCAAGATAAACTTGTACATAATTTATTAGTTGCGAAATGAGTAAGCGCGAGTTTGCGTAGGTAGTTCCGTGTGCAGTGGCGGCCTGCTAAATCAACATATGAGCACAATGATATCCCAGAGCTGCTAGGTTTCGCTCTGCTCCGTATGTAGGAAGGCGTATTTTATTTAGCGTGTTTATATAGGTTCGAAGTTGTAGAGTCAGAGAATTTTCGTACGGTTTACCCCTCAAGCGGCAAGATAACATACTGTGCGGTACGTTGGGCGTGTTTAAGTAAGTATTATGTAAATACATTTACGTGAATTTCGGTTAAACTGAATGACATAAGGCATTCAAGTGATATGTCGTATGACTATATTCTAGCATTATTTAAATGGTTCAATTGTCTTACGCTTAGTTAATGTTTTGGTGTAAATATTAATTTTCTTTGAATTCTTTAATCTTAAAGAAATTATTATCAGCCTCATTTAAAATAAATTCCTTATAGTATAAAAGTAAAATAAGACTACTATTATATGCGATGAGTTTTCCCAAAAAAACTTTCTGAACATTCAGTATATTAATGTCATCTGTTTTTTCGTTAATATCTCATATTGCGTGTGTTTAAAAACGACGCTTATTTTGTAATTTAATCGTTATTTTGACGAATTTTAAAAGTCAGCAAATTATATATAATATTTAGTCAAGAATATGGAATATTCTCCTTGATTTATGGACACATTTGTTAATGCATGACATTTGGTATGCCTGAAAGAATAAAGAGGATAATCGTTTTTAAATTCAATATAATTTTTTTTAGGTATGAGTTATTTCCTAAAGTATTTTGTTGCGATATTTGCCTGATCAAGATTTACTGAATTGCTGAAATATTCGATTCAATATCATACAATTTAATTTTCGATTCAATATCAAACAATTTAATGAAAACCTTTTCGAATTATTTGCGGGCAAGTGTTTTTACTCTATCGATTGCGAAATTATTAATACAAGAAATCAATTTGTTATTTCTTTCAAAGCAACAAATTATTTCTAAAGCGAGTAATTTCTCGTTTAGATAGTCTCGAAGTCTATTATTTTGCCTTTTTCTCAGTTGATAAAATTTATTTGTAAACCTGTATTTAATATCGATATTGATACGAACAAAAATGGACTTGTGATATATCAACTTTACGTACCTAAAATTTAATATTTTTTCTACTATTAATTCAAAGAAGCAAATTTTATATAAACATTCAATACATGGGTCATTTATATGCTCCTACAATTTACATTTTATGGGAATTGCCTTATAAATTCCAGTATTCGCTAAAAGGCAACAGATATTCACTAGCAGCCACAACTTGTCGACTGAGTTTTCAATTTCTGATAAATGATTAAAATGAATGGTTTGAATGAATGACAATCCTAATAATTATTAATAAATATTTTTCATCGAACATAAAATTCCAATTTTGATATACATAAATATACGCGTGATTATAACTTCCTTCAAGTTCTTTATACAGATAAAAGAAACAACAGTTTCAATGGCTTCAGCATTTCTTAAATTACCATTATGCAATCATAATTAAATCTTTATTTTGGTCTAAAAATATTATTAGAAAATTAATAGAATCAAAGTATACATGTAACACAAAATTTATCAATAAATATTTAAAATACATTTCGTACTAATTGAAATTACAGAGACAATAGCACACTAACAGTAACACAAAATATTGTCCCAATGTTTTTAAGAATTTAACATGAATATACGCTAAATAACTAATCTTTGAACAGACTAGACTTACCTTTCTGGCGATCTGCTATTCTATAGCACGCGGTTAGGGACTGAGAGCGGAGGGGGAAGTCCCTTCCAACGCCCTTTAGAGCCACTTCTGATGTATTTATATTTTCGTTAGTGCCTATGGATTACTCACATTATGCACTTACACCGTTATGACGAAAGTACCTATAGAGAAAGCACTATATTTTGTGTATTAAAATTGTATCACTTTCACATACATTGAAATAAATTTTTCAATATTATGATCGGGGCAATTTTTGTCTGTATTTAATAGAAAATATTGTAAAATGTGTTAATAAGAGGTTAACACCACGATATGGTGGTTCGTCTGTACTGTATATATAGAATAAGTATTCGCCTTAAGCGTCAATATCTAACACAATAAATTATCGGCCGTCAATAAAATTTTAAAAAAATAAAAGGAAACCTCATACAATTTAATTTTAATCATTAAGTTGTTATTTTAAAAGTCATTATGTCATATTTTTGCCTTTGTTTTTCATAGCTTACTTGAGTTAAACAAAGTAGTTCAACATTTACTGCGTAGTATATTCAGTAACTTGCAATAAATAAGGTTTAAAGGTCGCCTAAATCCACTAAGGCAACAAACAAATAAGTCTCTACACTTGCACAGAAATCACGATAATCCGATAAAGTTGCCAGACTGATTTAGTGGACACTTTTTTAAAAACGGCCTGTAGTATTTCATGAGAGAGCCGATTCGCGTTAAGTGGATTAAAAGCTGGCGAACAATTTGTTTTCTTCGATATTTTTATGCCTCAGTGCTAATGTGTCTTCCGTGAAATGTTTTGTGTATTTGCGCCATACCTTCTATGTGTTAATATATTGTATGTTTGTGCGTACAAATAGAGTGTTTTCGCCTATAATTCAAACTATCAAATTTCATTTTTGTCTATTCCTTAACTGTAACTTTATGTAGTCTTTCTGGAAATATTTTAAGAATACGGTTTAGTGTTCGACACGTGCCAAAATCTTATTTCTTATTCTATGTTTATTTTTCATTATGTTAAAGAAAATTTAGAATTATGTTTCATGATTTTGTCATATATGATTTCAAATATGGCTTTGTTTAGATCGAACATTATAAGAGAACACAATATTTATGGGCAAATGCTCAATTTATATTACATTTACATTTGTGTAGATGGTTAAAAAACAGAAAAGATCAAAGGTTTCTTTAGAATCAAAAGTAAAAGTTTAAAATTACGAATAAATTCTTAAAATGTAACTTTATTTTAAGTCAAGGTATATACATCATTGATATTAACAATATAAATCTACACGTGTGAATAAGATTCTAACAGAGTGAATTCTGTACACGGAAAATATTTTAAACATAACGATTGATTTAGCGTAAAGAATGAGAATAAAAGTCGGTAAACCTATTTTAAATTTATTTTTGTCTGATTGTGTGTCAATCACGGGAAATACACTAGACGGATTTTGATGAAACTTGGTACTGTAATAGCTTGAACCTAGAAGCAACATATGTGAGGAAAAAAAGTTTCCAATGCATTTTGTTATTCCGAATTTCATGCGAATGAAGTCGTAAGCACAACTAAAAATAACGAACTTAAGAATACTAATTTGATCCAATTAAAATACAAATAATATTTAATATTTACTCCAGTTGAAATAATTTTATCGTATTATATAAAAAAAAGGGTGTGTAAGTGTGAGTAAAGAAAAATTTAATAGACTATTTAGAGCAATACAGCAAACCTTTTTTAGAATGATTATTGCTAATAACGTCATTGTTAAAATTTTGATCAGTAACTCCCATTAAATCGTTACACCGATGTTTAAATTATTTATAATAATCATCTAAAGAAAATAGCAAATAGCTTGTACAGCATCTCGCTTAAATACGTCATGATTCTCTAGAAATGTATCTAGGCAATTATCAATTGCCGACCACTACAGTTAAATGTTTGGTGTTTAATAAATTAAATAAAACGATACCCTTTTGAAGTAAACATAAAAAAAACTACAAAAATTATCTGTTCTTTAATAGGAATTCTCCTATTTAGCAATAACATTTCCTTCCACATTTTGCCTAAGTAAGTCCAGGTAGCTATATATCAAAACAAATGTGCTAATGGGCTCGAAGCTTAAAATACTGGAAAATGTTGGAAATATGAATGAGTATGAGAACATACTTTCAGACCGAGGTTGAGCATTAAGAAATATATTTATCCTAAGTGTCAAAAGAAAATATTTCCCTAATATGCCTTAACACAATTAAAGACATTCATAAAATATTTAGGAATTTTGTCAAAAAATACAATATTTGTCATATTAACTCACAAATGATTTCTATTCCATTCCGATTGGAATATCATTTTCATGAAAAGCAATTCGGAATATAACTCATTCTTAACATTGTCGCTCTATCCTACTCATTTCTTTTCAAATACCATTTCTAAAACCATGAAAAAAAAGTGTACCAGGTTTATAATCAATATTAAATTGACACCTGGCAATAAATACTATATAACACAGAATACAATTCCTGTTTCCTATACACAAAATCAATTGAATAAATAACCCATATAATCTTACGTCTTCCTCCTTAATCTTAACTTGCCCAATAAACAATGCCACTTCGCACAACACCCCCATAACACAATTACGAAGCGTCCTTTTTATGTCCAATAAATATCGAATAAGTAAGATTGTACAAGTGCCTATTGACGCATACAGAGCAGCCTCAAATCGAAGCTCCCCGCCGGGAATAGATAGCGCAGCAAAAATAAGGAAGCGCCCGAGTGGGTGTTAGTTTATTCATTTCCCAAATTGAAACGCGAGCACGAAATTATTTCCCTCTCGCGCTTCCGATACATAAAAAATAAATATTCGCACCAGGAAAAGTGAAACATTTACAATATTTGTATTCACTGCATATTCGCATCCATTACTCGTCTCCTCGTTCGCTTAGTAAAAGTTTTCCACGTACATAGAAATCTCCATATTATCTCTGCTCTATATCAAATTTTCTTCGCCCGGCCAACTAGTTTATAGGCGAGATTTATCTGCTTTCCGCGCCGTTTAGTTTCAGACTCACTCGTCATGCGTGTACTTAGGAGATAGTCCGGGATGAAATTTTGCATTTGGTTTGGATCTCTTGTTGGACGCGGGTAAAATATTTAGTTATATTTCTGTACGCTTTCTGCTGCTTTATGGAATACTGTTCAATTGGGTGAACTTTTTCACACTTGTAATAAAGAAAAAATAAGTTTTCTGCATTGTAGTGAGAATAATTCTATAACGGGCACAGTTATGTTGCAAGTGGTTTAACACGAGAAATATGAAATATAGATAATATTAAAAATATTTTAAGCTCCACTTCATTTTTTTGCATTCTTATAGAAGCTTGATACAAAAATAAAATTTCAATATCAAAATTAGAAAAATCAGTGCAATAAAAATATTTTGCATGATATAAATATTCACGAGTAAAGATAAATATTAAACATACGGTAAGGTATATAATATACTAAAAGCTAGATTTTGTAAATTCTCTCGGGATCAAAAATGAAACGGTTTATCTATAGCAGCGTGAGATTTTCAATAATTTGGAGGGGAAGAAATAGATTTCCTTTAAAAGTGCCGTTAAAAATTTTCTGATTGAAAAATAATCGTATGATATTTGCAAAATTTTCATTATCCACACATAATAAGGAATCTTATCAATTTATTTAGTTTAATAAAATTTTTCTTATAATGTTTTTTTACTATACATCTCTATTTGTTGTACATATAATGTTTATATTAAGGCGAATCACCAAAAAATCTTGTAATTAATTTATTATTTCTACTTATTTATTTGTTTTGTTATTTTGATAACTTGTGAGTATTTTAAGTTTTGACTTACCAATACATAATTTTTTTATCATTTTATATTTCTTGACTAAATTACATTTAAGTTTTTGTCTGACTTGTATTGATTGATGTCGTCATTATTAACTTTATAGTATATAGTTTTGAATTTTTAATTATAATTTAAAATTTTATTTTACAATTATGCAAACAACTTGGGAATTATCAAATAATAATGAATTAATAGTAATTCATGATAATTATTTTATTTGGTATTCATTAGTATTAAATTGTGTATTTTTTCCTTATATTTTTTTGACATTAACCTTTTTGCAAAAGAACATTTACAAAAATGTTTAAAACATTTCTTGGAAACTTAACTCTAATGTTTTATTGAATATATTTGGCGTTAATTTTGTAGAAATTAATTATTCACAATTAAATGAAACTACGTGATGTATTATTTCTATTATATATGTATTATTTCTACATTCTTTAAGTTCTTCACCACGACCTAGGTTTCGATGTATTACAACATCTTCAGGTGAGCTATTAGCAAAGATCTTCTTAATGTTTGCTAATAGCCCATCTGAAGTTGTTGTAATACAATGAAACCTAAGTCGTGGTAAAGAACTTAAAGAAAGTAGAAATAATACTACATCACGTAGTTTCATTTAATTTTGTAATGTTTATCATTAAACATATCCACAATCAATGTTACGTGCCGCAGTTCCATTCATTGTATGTTTATGAGTTTATATGCATGCCATAACATTTTATTTGTAAAGATTGTACGTACCTAAAGTATTGTATATGCTTTTTTAAAATGAATGAATAAAGAAATAAAATAAATAAATTAATGATCGACTATAAGAAACCCTGAAAGCAGTCGCTAGTTGAAACAATCAATTTTGCAGAATTGATTTTTGTTATTGTTTTGTTGTATTCCGTAATTTTTCGCCTGTGTATATATATATATATATATATATATATATATATATATATATATATATATATATCTATGTATATATATATATATATATATATATTATCCAGTTTGATTACGAAGTAGAGCAACTAACATCCATAAGTGATGGTTTATAAATTAATAATTGAATAATATTTAAATTAAATATTTATGATTCCGAATCAAATGGCTAAAACGGAATCCTTATAATTTTGTCCTATACATGTAACCGAGGGATGAAAACAAAAAAGAACCAGTGCACCTGGGCATGTAAGTTATCTTTAGAAATGTCTTAAAAATGATATAGAGGTTCCAAAATAACTTTTTATATAAATCTATAATAAGTATGCGCTTTTAAATCTTAAAACTAACCTTTCAACTAACTTGGGTTCAAGGAAATTTGGTTAGAGTAAGATGTGTTATGTAATTTTTGAAATATTGAATACTTTTGGCACCAACCGTAGCAAGAACTTCGATATTGACAATGTCCTTAAGGAACACAAACCCATAAGTTTTATATTGTTTGGTGCTACGAAACTTGCACGAAGCGCGGGATCGGCTCGCACTTGCCCATTTTTACATATTAGAACCTACCTACAAATACTTTTTAGGGTTCTGTAATGAAAAAGTAGCCCTCATAAGATTTATCATGGTCTTCCATTCGTATGGCATAATCAAGCGAGAAGAAATTCACTTTCAAATCTGTATACAGTACATTTTGGAATGCAAACACTTAATATGGAGATCTCAGTTAATATATAGCAAAATATTTAGGAAAAATTTAAGGTTCTATACATTCAAAATGGGGAAAATATTTTTCCGGCATCCTAACGACTGAGATTCCATAAATTAGATTGAAGTTTAATTTCTATCTTTCGTTGTTAAGCTTATTAAATATTAAGTTTAAAATAGGCTTATGTATCCCGCTTAATTTCTTCAACGATTATTGGTGGTATCGAGAATGATGAAAAACCATCATCACATTTAATTACTCTATTTTACTGCTATTTTTCACTCTGCATGTACAACATTTTTCATCTTTAGTCACAACCGCAATTACTTTTATTCGATCTTTGTCTTCCATTGATATTCATGTTTTCATCATCCACTTTTTATATTAAGAGTATTTTTTAATCTTTATCAAAAACTCAGCATGAACCACACTTACTTAGTTGTCTGTATATGTTAAATTATTCCATTAAAATGTCCATTATCTTTCAGTTCTCTGTTTTCTTAAAATATTCCTTGATTTATTGGGTACACTACAAAAATTATAAGAAGAATGATGTTCAATACGTCGATGAACTTTTGTTTTCAATTGCAAAATCAAATAAAACCATTATGAAATAGAGATAGAGTATAAACTGTAATTACTTGATGAAAGAGCTCCGCTACAGAGCAGGATTGAATATAAAATGTGGAAAAAATTTCCCTTTTTCATGATTGTTCTAAAAAAAACTTACTAAAGGAATAAAAGACTCATGTCTCAATTTTTTTTATTTATCATTGTGTCTAGGAGATGATGTCAAGTTTAAAATTTTATGAAGCTCACTATATAATTATCGTGTGTTTACTCTACGATTGGGTATGCTTTTTATTTTTTCACTCAACGTCATAAAATATTTTATTTTGGTACAATTCTCCACAAATTGGTTAAAATACGTCTTAATATATTACCTAACGCGATTTTGAAATAATCAACTTTTAAGTGAGCAAAGATTCTATTTAATTTTTGTATATAATTAAGAGAAATAATGTCAACCTACACTTTCCTCTTTTGCAATGTTAAAATCATTTAATTTTTAATATTTTAGTTTACAAAATTTTAATTTATATTAAAAAAAATTAAAACGAATCTATATTAACGGAACAAATATTATATTTTTTCACTTCTTTCAAAATTTTGGAAAAACGTAGTAAAATTATAAAATATGAATTCTTATTAACTTTCGTATTTTTATTCAAAACATAATTTTATTAATGTTTTAATCGGGAAAGACCTAACAAAAATTATGAAATTTATAGTTTTTTTCTTAGAATGAAAAAGCATATTGAAATTTTGTTTGAATATACGTAAAAACGTACAATCTAGTATAATTCCCACGGGATATTATTTAAAGCAAATATGTAATATATTTGCTTAGCGTACTCAATGCCACAGCAGACTATTTTATATTATTGTATTTCAATATCAGATTTATGATATGAATAAATTGATTTAACTAAATTTTTTTGGGTTTAATAAGTAAAAATACACATTTTGCCGTCTAGAAACTTGTATAACATTTATTTCGGATCTAGCCAACATTCTTCAATTTAGACAAAATGTTCTTCATCGTTACGGTAGCGCTAAATTCAGTATCTCAAGTTGCTTCAGCCGTAAAAGCTTAAGCGAAAACCAACGTTATTGTTGAAATGCAGAATTTGTAGAGACTAAAATGTTGTATCATGTCTGGGTCAGTATATACTACTTTTGTTGGAAAATATACAACATATTTTGTCCGTATATTACCTGTGAATGTTTAACAGTGGCTAAATTTTCTGCTTTTGGAAATTTTATCCTGATTATAATTAACAAAGTCAACACTGGGCTCCAAATTATTACAATACGATATTGAAAGTTGCAAATTATGGACACATTACTTATTTTCTTCTATAATTGCTTCTACGAAAATAATTGCAGTTGCAACTTTTAACATTTTTTACGACAAAACGGAAAAATAATTATATTTTTAAAATCCTTGGCTTTTATAATTTTTTGGAATTCAAATAATTATGAACAATAATTCGTAATATTAAATAAGCTTATGAATTAAATTAATTTTTGTTGACCTATTTCATGCAGTTTAATAAATAAAGGCATTTTTTAAACGTAAATTAGTATAAAGTAATTTAGATATCTTGTAATTTCAAACTATAGCAAAAAAGGAAAAGAATACCTAATCTAACCGAAATGTTTAGTTAATTAGAATAAAAATGTTTTCTTCATTCCATACTTAATTAATCATGACTACTTTTACTAAAAATATTTGTTTTCCAAAATCCACGAAATATTAAAAATAGTCTAGTTTACTAATTATAATATGTAAATATAACTTTAATTTTTTTATGTAAATATTACTTTAACAAACATTTCAATTTATATTGTAATATTAATATACAATAAATACATGAAAGTTTGCGCATGGATCATGGTCATTTAGTTTCAAAAATATAAATGTGTGTTTTAGTCAGTAAGCAAAATGGTGACATTAATCTAATCGTGATATTATGCGTTTTATTAATCGAATTTTGACAAGAGCTATTTAAGCAGAGTTTAAATATATTTTCTTAAAATAACAAAAAATGTCACTTCTCCTTTTTCTTTTCTATAATACTTGAGGAATTATTTTGTCATAATTAATAATTATATTTCATTGCGTTATTTATAACCAAAAACTATGTAACAAAAAATTCCTAAGTAAAACGTGAAAAAAACTGTTCATCCTTTTAAGATAATTACATAGAAAAGCCTGCAAATCTTGATATATATTTATATTTTTTAAATCACGTTTTAGCAGACGTATTTTTATGTTCTCATTTGCTGAATGAAATTGAAATTGTTAATTTTATATCACTGGAAACACTATTCATTTTTAACAGGATGTAACTGTCTTAGCGATTTCTATACGGATAACTGGATTCTGAATCAAGGAAAGGGCATTTTTTACTTCAGATAACGGATATTAAACAATTTTATATTCACAAACATGAATACTTGCTTATGCTTGTCAATTAACATTTTAAATGTTTAACTCAATATTGGTGTAAAATTTAAAATATTATTAATGACATATTTATCTTGAATAATAAAATTGGTTTTCCTCCTCGTTTCTAAGAGCACATTATTAATAATAAAGTATTCTTAGATACGTTCTTTAGTTTTAATGCTAACCTTACTATTTATAAAAATGATTGCGATTTAAATTGACAAACGTTATAATAAAAACTAGTTCTAGAATGTAACAAAATTAAATACCAAAAGTTATTTTTAAATTTTCTTTCAATTCAAATTCAAATGTCATTTCATCTCTGCGGTAAAAAAATATGATATACTCTTAATCAGCGTCATAATAAACTCGCTCAAATACCTTGTTTAACTCTGGATAAGATTCATTACTTAATATAAAATGTTGAAAATATCAAAAATCCATTTTTAATTAGAATTCATTTACAAGACACAAACCACCCACAAAAAACGTTGAACTTATAAAATTGTTATGTAACGATAAATTAAATGTACATTTATAATAAGATATGTAATATTCATTTACTTTCATTAAAACAGTAAATAAATAAAACTACTCAAATAATTTTATTTAATTAGTATATATATATATATATACATATATATATATATATATATATATATATATATATATATATATATATATATATGTATTTATATATATATATATATATATATATATATGTATAATCATTGATTCACAATCTATATTAGCTGTCATCAATAATGAAAGATAAAGGAGGACAATTGCAAAGATTGTGACACGTGAAGAAAATAATTATTTAGAGTCGATACTTTGAAAAGGTTATAAAACCATAAAGCTTCAATGAAATGATATTCATATTGTATATATAAAAGCTAATTTATTGAGATAATGAGCTTTTTAATGCATGACATATGTCGAGAGAGTGGAATGCTCTGTCTCGAACGTCGTAAAAGTTTTTGCAGCGGCGCGCGGCTCTGACATTATTGCGATCGGTAGGTGGGTGTAGGAGTGCGGAGCTGCAGGTCACTTTCCCTGACGGATAATACTGCAAATAACTCACTATATCGACGCAATAGTAATGACTACGAAAAATATATTATCTGGAAAAAAACACAGTTTAATAAGCCTATCATGTAAAGTCATGAAACTTCCGTGGCGATAACAATTATACCCTACGCGATAAACATTAAATATTATAGCGTATGAAATATACATTAGTTTATATTTTCAAAAAAACTAAGTTCGATGTCATCTAGGCTTTTTATTAATGTAAATATCAATTTATTTACTAGAGTTAAATAAATGTACAAGAAATGAATTATACCCGTTAAAAATTAATTATATACATTAAAATGAATTATACCCATTTACTAAAACCAGCATTGTCAAAATGACTTTGGCTACATTGCTACTTGATGCGATAAGGCAATCCATCATCGTCACCTTACTCACCTTATTTGGTGACGATAAAAAGGTATTGATAAATCGATTAGTCATTTACTTGCAATGTTTCAAGCGAGAAATCCCCACCGACTCCGTTTCAAACTAAAACATCTCCACAGTGTAGTAACAATTTCCTTGAAGTCGAGAATATTAGGGCGAAGCGGCTTTTCGTATTGAGGAGGACTTATGAGGATTTAAGTAGATGAATATTTAACCAGTACTAAAATTGCAAATGTTAGCTTTTTTTCGAAGTACGATTGTAAAACTTCGAATGAAGGTCAAGTTAGCTTTTTGTTTTTGATAATAAATATACGATTACTTTCTGGTTTTCCTGAGGCAATATATTGCTTTTGAATATTTTCTTACATTTATGCCACTGTAGAACATCGAATTCTTATTATAATTTACATATAATATTTCGAATTAATTGATTATAACTTACATATAATACTTCGAATTAATTGACTTTACTTTGAATTTGATTGATTGAATTCTGCTCAAGCAGTGCATAAACGAAATAGTAACAAGTTTTTTTATAATTATTGCATTTTGAATAAATACGTGTCATTACATATATCTTGAACTTTAAAGTTTTATTTTGTCAATGAACTAATGTTACTTATAGGAATGAAATTCCGAAATTTCATAATGATTCGACAATTATTTAAAAAAAAGAGGAGCAAAACGATCAATCGTACCAGTAAGATTCAAATATTGTATATAGTCATAAATGTCTGAGGATATGAAAAGTACACTGTCAAATTGTCTGTATAGAAGAGATATATAAATATTTAATACTGGTTTTTCTTAGACCTTCATCTATTGGAATTATATAGACCGTTTAATATTATTTCGTTTTAAAACGAGGTTGCATTACATATTTGAAGTTTCTTCTAATCGTACCATCTCGCATTATGTGCATAATTTTTCACTGGCGACATCAGTAATATATTTGATGATTATTTTACATTGATAAATACAAAATTAATTATCTACTGAACGTTTTCTTAGATAATGTTTCTGTTCAAATCAAAGGGAAATATTTTTAAATGAATACCTAATTTTGGATATATAAATAAAACTTAACATTCAAGGAATTATTTTTTAGGAAGTATTTCAAAATTGTATATTTATAGATTTCAACACCGCCACGAGGCAAACGGAACTCTATTATTTTTACCCTTTTGTCCGTATGCCACTCTAATTTCTGAACTATTGATGTCATCGGAATACAATACGTACAGATTTAAAATATTGGTAACACAAAGCCAACGTTGAATTTAATTTCAGCAAAAACCTTTATTATCATGTTTGTGTATATATATATATATATATATATATATATATATATACACTTACATATCTCATTCATTCACTATATATACCTATATGCACAAACATATGCCTACCTTTTCCCCCTCAAACATTTCCACATAAATATTTTTAACTTTTACCGAATAATTATGTTTTTCTACGTCAAAAAATTCCTAAGAAAATATTTATGTACATTTTTCGAATTATCTCTAGAACTGTCTTACATAACGTCGGTATGTCAATAATATAACGTTGTACAATCGCTAATTAAATTTATATTAGAAGTCGTCTAGACGGTGCTATATTATTTCACAGAAGTATCGAATTTCTTTTCATTATTTATTTTCTGTTGATTGTTTGTGAAACGAGATATTGTATTTAATCGTATCCTTACGTATAAACGATATATAAAAAAATTATCTTAGACTCGATATAAGAATATTGTTTCCTATTAATATATGTTCGTTACGTAATCGCATTGCATGACTTGCGATATTTGTGTCAAAGACATCAACATTTAAAAATTTCCAAATATAGTTATAAACTGAAATGACTTCATAAATGACGTTTTCTATTTTGTCCAAAACTCACAGTTGTCTATCTTATATAAATAATAATTTAAGTAACAAAGAAGTTTGAAATAAGATATCCCTTGATCAATATTTCAATATGTCACATAGGGATTATCTCGCACCAACTCGCCTTATTTCAAAACGTGCAGTGATAAATCCTAAAACGAGGCCTTTTTCACATTCTCGGCCTGTGAATTTAACAAATCCTCAACTAATACGCAAGTATTGTGAGCAGAATTGAAACTAGAGCAGCACAATTCTACGACCTAGGCACGTGCGTGGGTATCCGCGGGGTAGCAAAAGCGACCCCTTTAGCCGATAGTCAAATAAAATGGTGTGTACCGTGGATTACAGGCGAGACTAATTTACATTTTGTGCGCCGCCGCAACCGAGCAAACACGATCGGAACAGAATCAATGTAACAACAAAGCTCCTGTGTGCGCCGCTACGGCGGTAGGGCGCGGCGAACTCGACTCGCCCATTTCACAGTAGATTACTTTCGGCGTGTGTGGGTTCGAGATCCGGTTCGGCATTGTCGGTTTTACATCTCGCGTTACTGTTCGTTATCGCCGCTGTATAATCATCCGTTTGGTCGTTTTTGATCCCTTTGTCTGGTACTGTTACGTCAAGTACAGATACTTCGAAATTTACTTCAAAAAAGCATTCTCCTTTAGGAAACTCTACGCCGCGATATGAATTTTTGTAATTATTCATGTTTTTGAGTTAAAAGTATGTCAATAGTCCCTCGGTTAATAGATGTAAAATATAACAAAACTTTTATGGTTGACACGTTACTAAGCATGGTATACTTAATATAAGATCAGTTTACTTTTTGGTGAGAGATGAATATAACTATATAGTTTCGTAATTTTGGGGGTGACATAGTACTGCTGAAAATTCCTTATTCATTTGAACAGATCACGTAAATCTATAGTTTATTTTGTGACATAAATATATTCTATTTAATCAGGCTGTATAACATAAATAAGATTCGCTTTGATGGTTAATTCCATGTCCACATTATATTTAATTCGTTGACTGCCAAGCCGAGCTGTATGGACACGGGACACTGACCATTAATATATTAAGTTACCTTGAAATATATGTACATGACTGGGATTCCATTAAAATATTAAGTTACCTTGAAATATATCAATGTAGAAAGCATTCAAAAAGCATACGTATATTTCTTTTGTGAATAATTTTTTTCAAGTAATGCGCCAGCATTATGTGGCAGATGTGATGCTGGGCAACATTTTTTTCTCAAACGATTAAACTAGTTAATATCCCGAAACCATACACTTGCATTGGCTGCCTACAGGGAATAAAATGAAAGATATGGTCTTAAACTTAACCCACAAAAACTCGTTCCATCTACCAGTATTGGAAAAAGTCTGCCTAAATTCCGGTGCTGCCTGCCATATCTGGAAGATGTGGCACCCATGACTTCTTAATGTAACCTAACTATTGACACTTTGAACGTTCGTTACTATTAACATATTATCAATCCTTTCATCTTTCACAGTACGTCTTCTTAACAATAACACAATTGATCAATAATGGCTTAATACGAATTAGTGTAATCTTTTTTCTGTAGCATAAACGTGTTTCTAATGATAACAACTACACTAAAGATATGCAATTCTGAGGTATGTAAAATTTTACGACGTTTTCGAATGAGATCAATATTATTATTTAATAATACGTAGTTCAAACTGTTATTTTGATGTCATACCTAATTAAAATTATCATGATATAGAACAAATTTAAATTTTTATATTAGGTATGTAAAAATGTTACATCAATTAACTAAAACACCAAGAATAGAATTGTATATTTTTCCGAAATCAAATGTCAAATTAATATCAGTTTCATGTTTGGTAAGGCAATTGTTACAATTTTAGTAGCTATTGTTTCAATTAAATTTCATTGGTAATTGTTACAATTTTATTCGCCATTTTAATTTTATTTCCACTATAGCAAATATGGTCTTATGTAATTCAAGAACTCTTTCTTCCATTGCTAAAATTATTTTATTAAATTAAATCTTATAACCGATGCCTTAAAACTTATATAATAAAATTCACTTTTAATTAATTAAATTAGGCTCAATGGCAAAAGAAAAATTTAAAAAAAAAGTGTATATGAAACATTGAATCATGAATGAGCGCGAATAGAATTTTGGGAATATTTTTATATAATTTAATTAAACGTTATTAAAAGATCATATTTAGGAAAGAAAGACAATTGAAATTGAACCATGAAGAGAATAAATCATTTCTTCATATATTTACAAATTTACATCATTATCAAGTTGATAATTACATTTGCAAGTTGAATACAACAAATATAAAGTTTGCTGCAAAGAAGTTCAAACCGCGTCGTGAACATTTATACACACACTTAAACAATGTTTGGAATGAACATTATCCATAACTAACATTTCAAATCTAAATTCCCATATCTGACTTATAGTTTGCTGCAAATAGCTTCATACCGTGATGTCTATTGTTTTACACAAACTTAAACATTGTTTAGAATGAACGTCATTTGTGGCTAACTTCTCAAGTCTGAATTCCAGATCTAATTTAAAGTTTGCTGCAAATGGTTTTAGAATATGTCGTAAGATGTTTTACATCAATATATAATATGTATTCAATTTCTTAAATGGGTAGATTAGATAATAATTATATTTTGCTCTGGCTCTGAAAATAATTATTATGCTAGAGCGAAATGCCATCGCGAAGAGTTCTGACTTAATTCTCCTTTTTTACGTGAGTACATGTTTTTAAATAATTTAATCCAATAGTCCCATGGAGAAATATAAAAGAATAAATACGAATATATTTCCAGTTTATTGATGTGTATTTAATACGGATACACTTAAGTATTTTGAAGTACGCAAATGATTAGATATTGCAAACCTTACAAGGAAGGATATAAAAGAAAAATAGTGTTCAAAATTCCTTGAGATGATTGTTGCTGTAATTTAAAACTAATGTCAATATTTTTTTTTTATTTTAAATTAAATATAAGTTCAGCAAAATAAATCACATTAACTTTGTCAGATTATGAGGAAACATAAAATATAAGAAAAGCTCCATTTTTCATGCGGGACGGAGCTCCAGTAATTTTTTGTGTAATTCATATTCATAAGCCATATTTATCGCACCTCTTCATCGCTAAGTTAACTTAATCTTTTAGTCTGAGGTCCGCAAAGCTCTTAACGATAAATTTAAAATATAAAGAAAAAGCCAGGTAATCTAAAAGGACCTTGGTACGTATTTATGTCCGACGGAAGATTTTATAAAATACTGCGTACCATTTTAGGTGATAATGGTGGAATAAAGTAAAAGTGAATTTTGGTGTTTCATGAGTCGATTTTAAGCAAATTTCACAGAAACATATCTATCCTAGACACTTCGACTTTCGAATATCGAGGTCATTTCCTACACGGTCACTATACAGGATACCAAATATGTATATATATATATATATATATATATATATATATATGTATATATGTGTGTGTGGTATCTCATGTATGTGTGTGTATTATATATATATATATATATATATATATATATATATATATATATATATATGTATATATATTTAGTTTTTTTATAGCAAGTATTAAACATGCGAATTAACGTGATTTATTATTATGTTAAATTTCAAATTTGTATGTTAAACGGTTCCTAAGGAAACTTTAGAAATGTCTAAAATATACGTCATTCAGTATAACGTCCAACATTCACTGATTAAATTGATACTATAAGTCAACAATACGACGCTGTTACAATTATTTCAAATTTTTTAAATTTATTTCGCAAATTAAAGTTGCCAGTTTAACAATGGATCTATTGTAATTTAAATGCCAAATGTTTCTTTCTCGCGCATAATTTCTCATTTTTATTTTAGCTGTTAAATATAAAATATGCAAGTAATCCGAACCCCTACTGATGTCATCTTTCCATCCGGCTCCTCCCATCTGGTTACATTTTATATACATCTCAGTCAACAAAATTTTATAACTCAGAATATTCTGCGAAATCCGGTAATAAATATTTTAGTTGACATGGTTTCGGAGAATTAGATATCTTAAAATACATAATTAACATAAATATTACTGAAAAAATTGTACATATTCAGATCAATTATACGTTCAATCTGTCCCATTTGTGTTTAGCCGACTAGAATTTGGATATGGTAATAGGAGTTATGTTAGAACATAGGTTAAAAAGGAAATACTAATTTAAAAAATCAAAATATAAATACTGGATTAAACGCTTAAATTCTTATGGAAACTTTACAAATACATCGTAAGGAAATTACAAACTTCTTTTCCACAATGACTATTTAACACTTATATAAAATTTTGCAGTAATTTGTAAATGTGTACTTGCTTATTGTGGTACAAATCGCTATTAATTACAATGAATGACTAAAAATTTTCAATTTAAAAGAACATGTAGAAGAAAAACGTATGTAACTGAATTATGATTTAAATATTACCTTGAGATTAGATAGCTAAAAAGAAACTTAATTTATATCGTTTGTTCTATATAACAATTCCTTCATCTTTAAAGTACAATACCTTCGCCGTGAATCAATTTCCAACCATTTGATTCGCCCGAACTCCAACCTGTATTTTCACCTTTACTACGGAATCTAAAGAAATTTCCAAGAAATTATTTCCATTTAGTTGCCCGCCGGGGACATTTTTCTTTTCCGAAACATTCCGCACATCTTGCACGGGTAGATTTTTGGTAACGATATTCAAGCCTCACGTACCGGAACGGCCTACGTTAAGAGATTATGATGCGTAAAACCTCTCATTAAAGTGTCAACGTGTGCTGTATTCTCGCAGGGCCCGAGACGGATTGAAACTCGCTACCGAACGAGCGGTCTCAGTCCTTGGCTTGCGTGTGGTAAAATATTTAGTTTCTCCTTATTTCAGATCTTTGGGGATATCTTTGAGAAGTTTGTTTATAATTCAGCCGCCATGTCAAGAGCCGTCGCCTAAAGTTGTTTCAGTATTAAAGACGTCTCCTTCGTTGGCACTGGAGAATTGTTTATGGATCCATAGTCAATTGCGTTGAGTATCTTATTTCTCAAGGACCCTTTTGACTGTGTTAATAATTTGAATATTCTTACAAACCTAAGTTTCCTAGTTTTAGATAAAATTTTACATTAAAATTATTAGAATTTAAATGTTAAGCACAGGTTTGAAGTTGTTTCAGTATTAAAGACGTCGCCTTCGTTAACAGGAGAATGGTTTATGGACCCGGAATTATTTGCGTTGAGTATCTTATTTTAGGATGAGTTATTTAAACTTTGTTAATAATTAGAATAGTTTTATAAAACTAAGTTTCCCAGGATTCCATAACATTTTCCTTAAAATTATTTGGTAATGAAATGTTAAGTACGGGCCTAAAAATTAAAAAGCTTTGATTTGAAATATGTCCATTTCGTGTGACGTTTGCCTAAATTTGAGAATATTATTAGGTTAACTTAAAGGTAAAAATATTTCTCTAGTGAGCACTTTTCTCGTGTGAAATTTAATATTAAACATTAATATTTTAATAATTCATAAAACCATTTATCATTCCGGATTCTCACTTCAAGCTGATAAACAATAATTATTTCCTTATACTTCATATCCTCGCCCCGTGCCAATAATTGATTATATTCAATATAATCGAATATCAAGAAATGTGTATGTAGAAAAAAACTATTTATGAAATTCAAAGAAATTGAAAAAATATCATTAGGCTCCTATTTATTATTTTATCAATTTTAATATCTATCTATGCTATCTACGTATATATATATATATATATATATGTGTGTGTGTGTGTGTGTGTGTGTGTGTGTTTGTGTGTGTGTGTGTATATGTATATATATATATATATATACATATATATATATATATATATATATATATATGTATGTAAATACACAAATTTGAAGTGTATATGTATACAAAGTTTGGGTTCCAAGCGATACCTAAAACCTAACATTGATCGAGATTGTTGATTAACCCTTCTGGAAAATCTGCATATATGTATAATTTGAAGAGATGGAGAAAACAAATTTACACCAAATTACTTAAATGCTTTTAAAACTGGTGTGTTCTAATATTTTTAAAATAGTTGCATGTCAATGCTCAACCTTACATAGAAAATGTGGTGAGTGGAAAAACACATTCCATTAAGTGGACTGTGCTTCCTCGCCCAACATATTTTTCCAATCTCTTGCTCTTCACCTGTCATATGTCTTACTCGCTATCTGATTATCTACGTAATCAAAAATTTAAAGGCACTGACCACATTAAGATTGAACTTATTCACTTTTTCAGTAAAAACGTCAAGAAATTCGGCAAAAAACGCATTTAATCTATGCGCTGGCGACCATGGACAGATAAGTGATGTGCTTATAAAAGTGGAGATCTATTTGCTTAATTTCATTGAAAAAGTGAAGTAATTTTGGAAATTGAAATATCATATTTATTCATTGCAAACATAACGTAATATACGAGATACATGAAGAAATGGATGAAATTGTTAATTTTCTAAGTCCAAAAATGTTCGCAAACTAATAAAGTTCGAACACACTAATGTGTTCAATAGTTAGATCCATGACATGAAAATTTATATTAAAAACGTTCAAGATATTGAGAGTTTCTAAAATAAATGCACTACCGATACCGAAGGTTCACCCTTATTGTACGCCTTACGCTAAAAGTTGTATTCATTAAATTTAGATAATTTTTAAACTCATATGTTCCTGTTATCAGTATAATTGTATTTGAAGCGAATCCTACAATATTATTTATCCATTATTATGTTTTCAAATATCTTCATCTCAAATCAAAAGCAATTTCGTGTTATAATAGGCGTTGTTTATGTCATTAATTCGTGCTAATACCTTATAATAGGCGTTGTTTATGTCATTAATTGAAAGCAATTTCGTGTGCTAATACCATATAATAGGCGTAGTTTATGTCATTAATCCGTTTTTATTATTATAATTAGATACAAATCAGCAAGTGTGACGTTAGTACAATTATGTTATCATAATTACCTAAAGATAAAAACATTTGTATACATTCCACTTGACTATTTGCAGGTCTATACTAGTGTTTTAAAAAAATTACAACATAGATAGGCTATGGAAAATTATTATTACAATTTGTAATAAAATTTAACTATTATTACAATATTGTAATCTATTAAATGTTTATATATATAAAGTATTGAAGATGACAAATAAAAATTATTAATGGTATTAACCTTTTCATAATATAGGGAATTCATATTTGCACTCGTATCAGCATTTTTATTGCACCTATTATTGCGCATAAGTCACACCATAGAGTATGGCCGAAGAGGCGTCGCTATGGTGTGTTGGGTTGATCATAAGGCATACAGCCTTTGACGATGCGGTGCACCGCGGGGACCCGGGTTCGTTTCCCGGCCATTCGTTGAACAGGGCTGGACTTGTGTTATGGTCAGCTGTAAGAGATTATAACTGCTCTCGTAGCAATAAGTCCGCCATATGTATACATTAGATACATCAAAGGGGATAATTAAATAAATACATAAGAGTAGTAATTCGGACAAGTTAAAAATGTTAAGTTCTACTTAAATATTTTATAAAAATCATTAGTCATATAAAGATAAAGTCAGATAAAGTCACCGACAATCCTATTTTTTCCAGGATTTAAATTTTTTTTTCTTTTAAATTGTACTCTCCTTTTTTTAATTTTCTTTTTAAATAAAATGTAGGTACATTCTATGATCAAATCATATATAACAATAAGATAAATTTGTATACCTCTTCTAAACTCAGACTTAATCTTAATATTCTTTAAAACGATTTTTTGTCCAAGTTAAAGTAAATTTTGTGATTCATAAAATTGTTGATATCAAAAACTCATTTAAAACGTGAATCTTTTGAAAATATTCTTGTCATCTCTGACTTTTCCTTTTGTGTTCCTTATTTTTTTGAATATGATTATAACAATATCTGAACATCTGTTTTCTTCACAAACCTTTATTGTATATATTTTTGCCATTTGAAAAAAAAGTCTATCGTTAAATCAAGTTTACCTGTGAAAATGGTTGGACTAAGAATGTTCATTTTTTTGGAGCAATGTATCTGCAAAACACAACATTACATATGCATTAAACTATCAAACCAAGAGACAAAACACAAATACAATAACATTGCAATTGTTTTCTCATTTTAAGTCATTTCTCATCTTTGTATTATTTTGATTCAGTTAAAATGTATAAAACCTTACTGTACAGACATAGATTCATCAAATTTATTCTACGTAGTTATAAGAGCACACAAGCGGCACGGAACTAACTTTGAACTCTGTGATGTCAACGTAATTACAACGAATATTTAATTTAGCTATTAACACATGGCCCCCGGTACATAAGACATCAAAGGTAAATGTGAGGCGGGTAAAGTCAGTGAATTTTCCCGTCATGTAAGTACGTGGAACGAGTTTAGCAGTAATAGAATAATAAAATAGCTGGCGTCGCTCACCATTTTAATGCTTAATATTCCATCTGAAGGTACGTGGAGATCGAGTTGAAATGGAGTGCTTCGAAATGTTTTTAATTTGTTTTTTTAAATAAACTTTTCGATCATGTTTTAGGCTAAAATTGTATAAAGCAATGTAAAAAAATGTTCCTTACGGTAGTTGTCGTGGGACGGTAAGATCCAAAAATAATTATTAAATTTTTATTGAAAATTATTTTTTTTCAAAATGTGGATATAACATCATATTAACAGTCTGGAAAAAAAATTTTTGGGTTTTCTAAATAAAATGAAATGTGGTGAAATACCTCACTTTTCTTGTAATGTAAACTGTATTATTGGAGTGATTTTTACCAAAACTAAACGGTTAATATTTTTTCCAAAAAAGTTAATAGAACATTAATTTACATTGACTTATTTTTTGAAGACAAATCGCACGACGGATTTTTAAATAAAATTAAAAGTGTGGTGAAATAATTACTTTTCATGTAATGTTAACTGTTAAATTTTTGAGAGCGATTTTTAACAATAATAGATAATTTTTAAATTCTAAAATAGTTAGATATATATAGTTTGAAGAATATGTGGACAATTCGATATCATTTTTGAAATGCTTTTCGCTTGTTACATCAACCTACAAGCGAAATTTAAAAACAATTCGTGTAACAAGTCGCGTTGGGAATAATTTCGATTTTAAATTATTGAAATAAAACCGGCTAACACATTTTATCCTATCTCTATTTCCCTCTGTTAAAATTTCAAATTTTTACATGGAGAAAAAAACTTCTGAGAAAAAAACTTATTTCTTATGGCCACTTCATAAAATTGTAGAAAAAAAGGCGGTATCATTTTTGAAATGGTTTTCACTTGACATTTCAACCTATATGCAAACTTTAAAAACAATTCGAGTACTTTAATTGCTACCTCTAAAATTTCCAAGTGAATAATTACTACTTTAAATTATTAAGATAAAGCCGGCTAACATGTTTTATCCTTTTTATATTTCCCTGAGTTAAAATTTAAAATTTCTATATGGAATGGTTTCTGAGAAACACCTACTAATAAATGAAATTTCTTATGGATGGACGGAGAGGTAAGTGGTCTAAAAGCAGTTTCGTTTCGTTTTTTTCCTTTTGAGTTATGGAAATCTTAATTAGAAAATATATGAAAATTTATTTTAATAGGGATATATACAACATTATATCTTGTATAATGCATGAATAAAATACCAAAAATTATTGTTAAAATGCCATTATTTCGATATGGCACCCAAATAACATCGTTAAAAATAATTGTGCCCGTATCACCTGATAATAAACAGCTAACGTTTTAAAGTTTCACTCTTAATTTTTAATTAATAATAGTAAGATATAGATCTTTAACATTTTTCTAACTCGTATACCAATTTTGGTGAGGAACAATAAAATTAGTTAAATTTTTATTATTAACTCAAACTATTATACTTACACCTTGCCCTAAAATAAAACAATATTTTCTATTAGTAGATAATGAATTAACTGCTTTTTGTACACCTAAATATCTCTGTAAGAATATTTCGTTCAATATAGACCGCTTAAAATAAGAAAGTTAACATTTTTCTTCAATAAGCATTTTCATAACGTTGTCATGAAATGTATTGTCACACCTTTTTTTAACTACCTCTCCCATTCTGACTATTCAATTTATACATACTGCAATATATTTTCTCTACTTTATAGATATAAATTATAATTGATGAAAAATCTATTAAATGTTTCCCGAAAATGACACAGAAAAGTTTGTTCACGTATTAGAAGCGGGACAAACCCAAACGTTGCGAGGAAATAAGGTGGATATATCGTTGGAGTTTGGACCTAAGCCAAATGTTCTCGCAACTTGTTCCGAGTAAAAAAGTGAATTTAAACTTTGTATCTGAAATGCAAATATATTTTATGGGTAGTTTCGGCAGACGTGTCCGTTTATGTCCGCATAATAGGTTTTTTGTGCGTTCTACCGTAAATAAGGTTTGCGAATTTAAATTTGATTTTGTGCCAGGATAAATCGAGTGTGCGACTTGTTAGTGTCTTAACAATAAACCTACTAGTGGAAGCCGTTTATTATTTTTACTGGATTAAAAAAAATAAATCAGTTCATTTTTATTGTGTTCTAGTCATAGATTCTCTTTGAATCATACTTCTATAAAAAGAGATGCTTTCCACACAAAAAATCCACACTTATTGGGCATCTACTAATGTAATAAATTGTATTAAGTGAAAAGAAAATTTATTAATAAAATGTAATTTTTTCAGTTATTAGATATATATATATATATATATATATATATATATATATATATGTATATATATATGTATATATTTATATATATACATATATATATATATATATATATATATATATATATATATATATATATATATATATATATATGCAAGTTGTACATTTTTTATTAATTAGGTATTTAATTCGAATATCGATAACCATGCCTTTAACATATTAACAAATCTATTTAAAACTAAATCAATTCATTTCGATTTCTTGGGAGATGTCTCGTGTAAAGTTAACAGCGCGTATTTCAGTTAATAAAGATTAGTTCAGATAGAGATTAGAAGTGGAATTTAATAAATAATAATTAAGCGTCTTTTTAATAGCTATTTTCACAAAAAAATATTTAGTGAGTAATTTTTATATCGATAATAATGAAGGTATTTCGAATAGATATATAGTATGTGCAAAAAATAAGTATGGTTAAAAAAGTTTTATTTATATAATTTTTATTCATCGTTTTATCGAATTCAACTATCAATATAAATGTATAATGTACTGTGAACTTTTGTACACGTAATGTACAAAGAAACTATGTTAATTCATCAAATAATGTAAATATACAAATAATCTTCCGTGCGTTGAAGTATGTTTTAATGTATATATACACAAGAGGAGGAGAAATTATATGTAGCATACAGCGCTAATAGTTAATATACAAGTGCAAACGGACACGTACGGCGATTATCCTTATGTAAAATCAAACAACTATGCACTGACTACAAAAAAAATAAAAAGAATTTTAGTTCAAGTGTTAAATTTAAACATAAATAAATCACAAGAAAAAACGATGTATATTTCTTTATTACATTTTAATAGATATATACGAATGCAAGAGATTCCACAAATTTTAAATAAATCAAGCCATTTTAAATGTCGAGTAAGTTTTCAAGTACTTATTTTAAACTCATTTAGTTTTATGTACTAATAGTTCCTATTAATAGAGCCCAAAAAATATGTAACAAATAATAATGTCTATTAATACCATTACCCACTTTAACTGCTAATATTATTAGCAGTTTAGGTGTATGACATCTACTTATCTAATGTATAAAATTTATACATATGAGAGAAAATTATTTTTTACGTTAAGTAGACGCAATATCTCTTTTTAAATACATTTCTTTAAAATGCAGTAGTGTTTAAATGTATTCAAGCAAAATATTATACGAAACTAGCTATACCGTCAAGTAGCGTTGAAGGACGTGGAAAATAACTAGCGGGGTGGAAGTAACGATAACGATACACAATGCAATTGATAATTAAAAATGTGGAATGTTTCACAATTTTACGTGTCAGTATTGCGCTCTGCTAATGTTGATAACGCTTTGATTTGAAATTCAATAAATTAACTTTTACTGTACCTTTTACTTTATGAAGGACAAAATTGTAAAATTGTCGCATTCATTTTAAGCAAGAAATGTTATTAAATTATTACGGGTTCTGCCGCACTATTAATGAATAATGCTTCATATATATTACTTAGTTATCAGTCCACAACCACCTAACCTACGTTCTGTACTGAAGTTTATTAGGCAAAAATTTTATTAAATACATATAAATTTTAATTTTGATAGCCTATTAAAAATAAAAAAAAGAAATTTACACCTCACAAAAAAAATTAAAAAATCAATTTATCGTTATTTAATCACCAAATATAATATTTGAAATCATTTAAGTATATTATTTTTTTAAATCCATGTAGGTGTATATTATCAGTCCAAGTTGAATGTTTTACGAGTATTCAGAAACTAAATTTTTTAGGGTCTGCCATTATACTTTTTACACTTTGTAAAATCAATAATTCTGTCACAGTTTTATCTGCCTATACACGATGTTTGAAAATATTTGGTATATTGATCCAGTTTCCAGGGATTACTATGCATATAATAAGTCGATTATAATAAACTAAAGTTTCTGAATCTCACACCATTCTTGCCATTCAGTATTTCAGTCTTATTTCAATCTTAATGAAAGAGTCAAATGTTGCGCAGTACTCCGCATATCGGGCGTCAAACAGCATTGTCAAGGCGGTACGGCGCGACGCGACAGTGTTAAACATTAATTGGGGTTTGTATATTTTGCGATACGAGTAATATTTACAAAACCATAACTCTAATATAATGCTAACTCAGTGTTTTTAACCTGTTTTCATGAAGGCTTTGTGCATGATAAGAGAACGTTTAAAGATAATTGGAGACAAAATTTCAAAATGAAAAATTATTTACAATGTGATTGATGAGAGATTGAAAACTAGCAAAGTAATTTCAGCCATTTTCACCTGGTAGCCAAGAGCGACATTAATCGAAGCAATCATTAAAGTTTAGGCCACACATCTGTAACTGGCGACAACAATTTAAATATTGCATTCTCATCTCAATTAATTTAATATAAAAAATGATGTCACTAGGTAGTCCTAAAAGACAATGCTTTTGAGAATTTATACAATAAAATAATCACAAAATGTTATCACGAATGAGTTCTGAGAACTTTTTGGCATTACACACATTTTATTTTAAAAATATATGACATCATAAAATTAAATTATTGAATTTATATAGAATGTCAGTATTATACGTATTAACAATCTATATTTACTATGCCTTGATATATCTTACAGATTATGGTGGCATATTTGATCCGCCATCACCTGCGCGTATTACCAAAAGAGACGTACTTAAGTTTCCATCTCCAAATTAATCTTACTTCAGACGGCCGCACCGCCGCAATAAATTCCGAGCTCCGTTCCAGTCGACACTTAATCACTACCGTTTAAGCAAAACATTAATACGAGTAAGTGCGGACTGAGAAGTTGGTAGGAGACGCGCTCGCAGCTGCCACACGTCGCGACGACCGATCTAGATGGCGTCGTCCATCACGCGACCGCCGCGTCCGCACGACAGATCGTGCCGAGACGCGCGCGCGCTGCGGCGCCGTATCTGATGCGTCTTTGTCGAAAGTTTTTGCTAAGTTTGTCGCCTCGGGGATATTTCGAAAAATATCTTTCGCTCTTTTTGTTTTAACGACTAAAAGGAACGTTGCTTGTGAGTTTATAGATGGATGAAACAAAAGCTTTAAATGAAAAAGGATATCTATTCTATGTGTACTTTCGTATTTTTTTCCACCGAGATAAAATGGATAAAGACAGAGTTTCACAATGAGTATGTAAGATTTTTTATCAAACTCCCTACTACAAGTGCTGAAAAATTTAATTGAAATGTGTCATGTATAAGAGGGTCTGACGGTATTGTAATATAATTTTACATCTATCGCGATCTATCACCAAAATCTCCACTATAACTGAGGAAATATTTAATTGAAATGTGCCTTTTGTATTCAAGGATCTGACAGTAATCAGAAACTTTTACATGTGATCTATTATCAAATTATCTCCCATAAATGCTGACACATTTAAATGACACGCGCTTTATATCTTTAAGGGTCTGGCATAATTGTAATTATTTTAAATACGATACCTTACAAAACTCTCAGCAATAACTGCTAAAATATTTAATTGAAATGCGTCTTATATCTTCGAGAGCCTAAAAGTACTGTGATACACTCATACATACGATATGTTACCAAACTCTCCGCTAGCATTGCTAAAATATTTAAATAAAATCTTTCTTATATCTTTAAGAGTTTGGCAGTACTTGACAGTACTTACCAATTATTTGGCTTTAATTCTATTTTATAGTCTTATATTTTTAAATTACTTGTCAAAGAAATGTCAGATTAATGTCAGCGGAGAGCTTCTTAAAAACATATTTTTATTTTAAAAGCATAAGAAAATATAATCATTGAAATGTTATGTGAATATAATGAGTATCCTTAACCTATAATTACTCGCGTAAACAAAATTACACTTATGCATGCGTAGGCTATATACAACCCCAATTTTATAGATAAAATAAAAAACACTCTTGATAATTTTGTATTATATTTATTAAAAAAATAGACAGTATCAACATTGCACTAAAGAGTAATAGTCTTAATAATCAACATTTTTGTTAAACTAGTAAAGAGATCAATCGATATATCTAGGAACTTTTTAACCAGTACATTCATCACATATCATGATGGAGTGATCATGACAGATGTATTGCTAGCATTTAGCGCACACTAATTTAATTTTTTGGATGTTGGAAAAATATGATATCTATATATAGTAGTTGGACCGCGTCTGGACGTGGAGCCATCATCTTGAAGATAAGCACTTCTCTTGAGATGTTTTTGTATGGCCTGAGATAGTTGTGGTATTGTACATCAAATTTATTGGTGTGAATTTGTCAAATCAACAGCAAAGTTGTTGATAAACTCCCTTCTCGATATTTTATGGTCAATTTTGTTTTTATAAATGACACAAGCATTGATACCAGCAACGTTGAGAAGGTGATAAAATATAACCATTGGATATCTTTTGCGCGCCTTCCGACATTATAGTTAGCACATATTTGGTCGTTCGTATCTATCCCAACTTTTTTGCGGTTGTAATACAAAATAATATCCGGTTTATTCTTTTCACTCTCTACCATACCATTGTTATGATATGTAGACGAATTCAGCAGTACAGCCTTAGTTTTTACGTCTTCTTGAAACCCAAACAAATTGGATTTCTTAACTCGAGTTCGTTTAGGTAGGAAGCAAAGTAAGCACGTGATACTTCAAAACTGTATTTGCAAGAGAAACGCCAGAAAACCAATTGTTCATTGTGATATTCTGCCCATTACAAGAGATGGCTTAGATCATCCGCTTCACCGGACTTACTGTATCATTAATCATTCAATACGGACCTTCGGGTTGTATTCCAGCATAAATTTTGAATTTCAGTAGATAAAATATTTCCGAATAAACGAATGTGTAATGTTTTATACCTTACTTGCTGGTCATTTTAGGCATATAATCATTGATGTGGTGTAATAATAAATTTATATTATCCTTTGAAAACACAACAAAATGGATCTGACATTGTACTAATTACTCTGGCTGTTTCCTTAGGCCCGGGTATTTCCTTCATAATATTGTGACTACGAACTTGGACACTGGTACGCGGCGGCTCTGTTGCCCACTTCGTATTTTTAATTTTGATATGTAAAATTGATAACATTTTCTTATATGAATAGACAGCGGCTTAATATCATCCGTTTCTGCGTATTTAATTATTTAGTATTTAATTAATTAGCTGAATCCGTTTTATTTGAACTTTCTTGAGATTGTGAGTCATGGTCACTTTGAATCACTTCAGCCTTAACTTCGTCTAAGTCGGAACTGTCTATGACACTTTCTTCCTTCTATTCTGACACATTTCGAGCAATTTGGTGGTCAGATAGTCGCTGCGTGTAATTATCGTCTTTCTATCCTAAAGAAAGACATATAATTAAGGATAAACAAAAAAGACAACGTTTCGAACCATTATTACCCATTACAAAAACACACGCAGGGATAATACTCACTGGTCAAAAACAGTCGCACTAACACTCGCGTGGGGTAATACATACCTCAAATGCGATCTCCTGACACAACTACAGGGTGCGAAGCTACCCTCGCCCATGTACCGAAGCGGGGGGAGATATTTAGGCAGCTACTGGCGTTAAGTTAAATTTAAAAATTGCGGAGTGACAACGCTTCAAAAACGTAGCGGGGTAAAATAAACCCCACGCGAGTAATTAAGTGTTAAAATTATGTTTCTGAAAACAAATATTTTTATTTTAATTACGTCATACGTATAAGTAATATATATATTCATAATGCGCAGGCAATATGAAAAAAATGATCAGATAATATAAAAACTGTTATTGAAATTAACACACTGCCCAGACATTATGAATAATGTGTGCCTTGGCTTAAGTTTTTAAAACATTTTTCATTAAACTGTCGTAGGAAAATTAGTACACCTATGTTTTTTATTGTTCAACATAAAAACAAATTTAAGTACGTATGTAAGATAGCAAAACTAATAATATAATATAATTTAAAAAAAAACTAATCACAAATCCACTTAATAATTATTCGTAAGATTATAATATGACACGTGCTTTTTTTTGCTAGCAAGCGAAACACGGTCACTGATTAAATAGCAAATATAATAGCTGCAAAATTGACGACCAATTGCGGGTAGATATTTTAGGTACTTAGCAATCTTTCACAATAGTATCTGGCTACTATTTAAATAGGGAATCGAAACTATGTTGGGCATTTGCAATATGATGTACTCACAATGTGCAAGTTTTTAATTTATTATATTTTTATTGAATTTTTTATACTTAATTGAATTTTTAATGTTCCATACCTCAAAATGAAAAAGGAACCCTTATATAAAATCACTCCGTTGTTTGTTTGTCCGCGTGTCAAGCATCTTGTTATGGAAGTTGAAATAATTATCAAATATTTAGGTATACAGTTCCTTGGAATTGTAAAAAAATCAAGCTTCTAAGTCAACGCAATAAAAAAACCTAAAAATCGTCCATTTATGCTAAATAATTTGACACTCACAAACAAATTAAGACCTTTACTATACTTCCAGTTGACCTAGAATCATGAAAAGAAGCAATATCTAATAGCACACTTAAAAAAAAACAAATTTGAAAATAGTTAATTTGTACTTACAGCGCATAATTTTTTTTATATATATGCCTGTGAATTTTTGTAAAAAATTAAAATTTGCCCTCCGTTCTAAAAAATTAATTTTTTTAAATATTTCAACAGGAATATTACGTATCATTAAATGTTTATAAATGCCTAAATGTAAACGCGTGTTCCTCTCGTGATTGACAGGTTTTCTTTATTTATATTAATGTGACACAGTACCGCGAGAGCTCCGCCAGCTGTCCATTACCACAATAAATCTTACCCATAACGCTTTTCACTCGCACTTACGGAGTTATGTCATTATATCTTTTAGGTTCGCCGATCATTAGAAACCACCATTTCAGTTTGACTTTTGAAAATATATGTTGGTTTAATTAATTCGCTATAAAAATTTTAGTGTGCCTAAAATATAGTAGCGCAATTTTGAACAGACGTTCGTATTTTAATACCCATTTTATATTTAATAAAATGTTTAAATTTCAAATATACATAACATGTTCCTCTTTAGTCGGCGCCTATAAGAATCGGGGCACATTAACAAAACATTAAAAATCGTAATATAAAGAGATTCTTAGTCCATAAATATATGTTCCATGAAAAGTGAAATCTGGTGAAAAATTCTTGGCTCACCAATCGGACTCGCATCGTGAACTTGCAGTATGTCTATATCTCGCATTTTTTGTAAATAAACGTTATATAATTTTTAATCAAATGGAGTTTGATATATATTGTTTATGGAAAATTTATCGGCGAAATTTTTTGGTAAATCTACCATACCCAAATAATAGGAATCATAACTGTAAAGTAAAGATAAACAGATTAAAATCCTAATTTAAATTGCACATTTGAAGCCAAATCGAAATTCAAATTCTTTGCCTACGCCGATATTATGCCGCCCTCCAGGTTATATTCACAAAATCAATAAAAGCGCGTCATTTGAAAAAGTAAAAATCTAAAAGGACGCTGCGTCTGAAAGTAAGTTATAAATCTTTTACCTATTATTATTTTTTTTATTACGTCGCGCGTTTAGACAAGTTCCTTATAACGCCGGGAGCGCAACTGTCGGAGACAATGCGTGATCAACATAAATCAGAGCACATTCATACACGAGGATATCCATTTTTCAAACTAACATGTCTCCCGGCTATCTTGTCGTATTATTGCGCAACTAAGGGGAAAACGACATAAATAACGGTGGCTGAAGCGACCCATCAAACGGTTGACGAATGCTGACACGGATTTCATTTGCGCTGGCGGTGAATGAGGCGATTTTCTCGTTTTCTAGTCATTACTTTTTAATATGCTGTTTACAATTTTCTCTTTAGGTCATTTAGAAAAGAAAGTGAAGTATTTCAGCGCCAATTACGAAATTCTACAATTCTAGGTGCATTAACGATAACAAAACTCATATAAAATTGAATTTCAAATATTAGAGATAATGATATAGAATAGAAATTATTAATATTGGTAATACTTATTCAAGATTAGATTCGTGTTGCATTATGCTCATATTACACACTTGTTATTTTTTTGGAAGGATGATTACAAACTGTAAAATTTTGGTAGTTCCATATGTAAACATTTCTTATTTCAAAAACTGAAGAAATAGTTTCAATTTTTTATTAATTTCTCTGTAACCTTATGTAACCATAAGTCGGTAAAATATGAAAGTGATTATGAATAGAACAGATAGTCCGAATTTAATCTGGGATCTAGTTCAACGAAGATTTTTTTTTTGTATTGTCTAAATCCTCACTTATATATATATATATATATATATATATATATATATATATATATATATATATATATATATATATATTTATATATATACATACATATATATATATATATATATATATATATATATTATATTCCATCATAAAAATATATCAAAGTAACCAAAGTTTGCTGGGCTATAGGAACATTGACTTCAGCAATTGTTGTGCTGTGTCGTAAAATTTCCATATTGTTTTATTATTTACCAGTCGAAAATCAATTGCTAACTACAGAAAATCGAATGCTGTCCTCTATATGACTTTTCAGATATTGCTGGAAAATGTATCGGATTTAGTATTTGTAAACTTAATAAATATTGCATGTAAAAAATGTAAGCTTTGATATGAGCTATGTACCCGCAAAAATAAAAGATATAATTTTCTTAAGAGGATATTAGCTATTTATTATGTAAGTATGCATAGATAATTATGGTCACCCTCATTTCCTAACGGTGCAACTTTTTTTCAAGAAGCTCATCTGCTTTACACATGAAAAATTTCACGAAAATAGATTCAATATTTGAGGCGTAAGAGTGAGACGAATAAATAAAGAAATGAAAGTGAGTTTTACGTTTATATTATTAGCTAATTAGGATAAAATTAAGGATACATATATTTTATATTTCTTTTTACCAAGCCGCTTTGAATCTTAAAGTGACCAGCAAAAAAATGTATATTTTAAAAACATATTAAAAAATAATTTTATCATAACAAAGTTAACGCAGAATGGGGCGCCATATATTAAAATTTTAATGTCAAAATAAAATAACAATAATCTTTCTGTTCGATAAAACAAATTATTAGCAAAAAATAGTAAAGAGAAACTAGAAATACAAGCCTTTATACATATCAACCTGCAAGTCGATCAATCTCACTTACCGAACACAAATCGGACGCGCCCGACGGTTCAAACTTTTAATAATCACCTCCAAAGCTCGCGTTTTACCATAACGACTACATTCTACCCTCTCCTCTCACGGCTGTAACATTTTGCTGAAAATAATCCCTTTTACACCCACCTACGCCACTCGTTCATAATACAACGAAAACTGCTTTATCAGCGTTTAATCATTACCGTTATCAGTATGCGCAACTTTCGGTACAGCGCGAGGGTTTTACAATGTTGGCGTGTGCGTATATGCTTATGGGGATAAAGGCAACTTTAAACATAAAAGCTAAAGTAGATAGGCAATATTTGTCGATTTTGTGTTTAATAATTAGGAGGAATGTGAAATTTGACCCAACACGTAACAGAAAAGGACTCCAAATTGCAACCGAAGTCATTATCTTTACTATTATCAGCAAATTGACCGCAGTGTTTGCTATTTTCTTTTTGTTTTAACGTAAGCGATAATTAGAATTTCAGTTTTAAATTGTGTGCGGGCTCTATTATCGTAAATGAGGTTATTTGGAATTATTTGAATTACATTTGAAGATAATTGCCTTTTGGTTAAAATTTGGTTATATTTGACATTTGCAGTTTTTTGATCTCATTTCATATGTATGAAAATGTAAATCTTGAAATATCCGTTTTTTGTACTTTAAGTTTGTGGCCCCTGTTTTCCTTCCCATTTAATGAGGTAATGTGTATTATAGTACTTTTATTTTTTTAATAAATGTCACTTAAAAGTAAAATCCGCAAATAAAATAATAAAATATACACAAAAACTACATCATTATTAGTTTATTAAATTTAAAAATATTCTGGTCAAACAATTTATGGAAATAGCAGCAGTTTAAATACAATGATGAGGAAAAGCGACAGGATCTATAATAAATGAAGATATATTATTTTAATCGAGAAAAAGAGTGGAGTACAAAAAAATAATTTTGTTTTAAAAAATTACGACAAGGAAATTTTTATGTATTGAGACATTTGAGGCGTTTCGCCTCTTAACATCTGAAATCTGGAAATATATTTACAGATTTACATAAGAAGAAATAATTGCAAATATTAAACGTATAGTTTGATATTTAAAATTAGTGAAATAAAAACATATAGCCATCAGACTTGCTAGAATGGGCTTACAGGGAGGGAATTCTTCCTTGAAGGATAAATGAGTTAGCAAAGTTTTGAATTGAATTATAACAATGGAAAATATATGGAATTTGAAAATTTAGATGTAAATTATTTGTAATTTGAATAAAAGTGAAGTGAAACTTTTGTCTTATATATGTGTATATATATAAATATATATATATATATATATATATATATATATATATGACGTTCCAGCACTCATATTTATTCGATCTTTTTCCGAGACGAGATCGAGACTTATCATAGAACAAGAAGAGTAATTCATTTTCTTAAAAATTGCTCTTTCGAAGTAAAGTAATAAATTCAATTTTATTACATGTTATAGATTTTTGAATGCGATTTCGATTTAGGAATCTACCACATTGAATCTTTCTTCTCGCATCGTCAATATACGATTATTTTTTAAAGTAGTATGATAGGCCTTTCAAATTTCTCTCTCTTCTTTACTCTTAAACTCTTTCTTATTTCTCCATAAGAACAAAACAATTACTCTCCATTACACTGTATATTTTCACGTCGTTAGATTCGATAGATTATGATTTCATTAAGTTTATTTTTTTCGATTCCTTAACGAAACATGAACTCTAAATACATTAATATCATATTGAAACCATGGTTAGTCACTGAAAATTATCCTAGTACATCATTTTTAATATTTTTTTCCTAACGAACGTTTCCCCTTTAAATAATAAATAAGGGAAATTGTCCATTGATACAACCAATTCAGCAACAAGCGACGGACACGTCTCACCCTAATTTAGCCAGCAGCTGATAAGCCGTCGTCCCGTCGCGTGGTTTGTTTTTCAATTTTTTAAACGAGATTTTAGTAAGCAATTTCGTTATCTCGACGTTAAGCGTATTAAGTATGCTGAGGCGGACTTTGTAATTAATTTATGGCATAGATAACAACGCTGTAACTACCCAGGCTGTTTCTTAACATTTAAAATACATTTTTTAGTTAAGCGTTTAATACGCTGACGCTTTACTTTTGCCTAGTTAGCACTTCTTTCGTTTTAATTCAGATTGACGTTTACTTTGCTTCGTCTTTAGCTTCGTTATATTTCTTTAAATATGTAAATAAAAATACTTCTATCATAATAAGGCAGTTTACTTACTTTTGTGGTCATTTTTCAAAATATAACAGAATTTCAAAGACTAAGATTACTTCAAATAGCTTTTAATGAAATATTGATTTTTTTGTTTATTGTTTTACTTTTAAATTGTATATTTCCTCTTTGAGTCACCGTAATTATAGAATGAGAAATAGATTCAGTGGGCAATGCAGTGTGGCTTTTATTAATTTTAAAGATCATTATTTCTAAAATCGTTCGTCAGATTTTAATATTATGTGTATCCCATTGAAAGGTGGACAATATTTCTGAGAATGAATTCGTGTCAGTAGCCGGTTTCCCACAAATCTCGAAAATCACTCTTTTTAATATTTTTAAGTTTCATTTCTTTAACAGACATTCGATTTAAGTTGTAACAATAATGTTTTAGATATTATCAGATATTCATCTTATTTGGGGCAAAAGACTAATGCAGTAATCTTTTCGATAAAAATAACCGTATTTGCTATATGGTAATTTTTATAAAAATGAGGTAATTGAAATTATTTGTATACAAAGGAGAAATTGAAATTATCTGTTATAAAATATATTTACCATCATGTTAGAATTTCTTTGTATCCATGATTACAGATATTTCGTGATGAATAATTTTAATTTCATATTTATCTTGAAATAATGTTTACTAACTAACTAATTGTAAGGAAAACAAGTTATGGAACTTAATTTCTTAGTGGATCTGTTTACGTAACGGGTTTTAACGAAGTTTAGTAAAAATGTTGACCAATATCGATTATTAAGCCTAAATGATAAAAAAACAATGCAAACTTAATGAAAATAAGGAAAAGGTGAACAAAATGGGACAATATCGTTCTTTTCAACAGAAAACAAAGTAAAAATTTTACACACTATTTAACGAAAGTATGAAATATAAAAGTATTGAAGACGATCATCTTTTTTAATTTCGTGCATGTGTTTTTACAGTTTTAATATGCTATAAATATAACTAAAAAACATTCACCTGTTTTATTTATATTACCGACAAGGATAACATATTTACATACGCACTAGATACGCGAACATGTTTTTGACGGTAAGATCTATATAGGTGGGTATTATTAATATGCCTTAAAATAAGATATGTATATTTGGGTTTCTTGCCTTAATTTATAAGTCTACATAAAAGTGTTGGGTGTTATCCATTTAAAACGAAGTAGACGTAAAGATTGAATTATAGATAATTATCTTTCTTTAAATATCTCTGAAGTAAACTACGATATATATTTTTTGGTTCATTGTTTTATTAATGACTCTCAAACATACACCTGGCATATAAAAGTACACTACATTTACATATCATGTACGAAATGCGCAAACATGTTGTTGGTGATCGTCTTCACGAGATGCAAGATTTCTATAATTATTAATATATTTACTTTCAAATTAAGATACTTGCATAAAATATAATTTGTGAAAAACTTAAATTTAATCATTTCATTAATTTTACGTAGTTTTATATGTGAATTTTCAATAGTCATGTTTCTTATTTATTAACATAATTAAGTAAAATAACCCTTTAAATAATCCAAAAATTATATGATCTTTTATAAAAACATAATTTACAGTACCATAACATGCAATCGCAATAATGTTGTTAGAAATATATTTATTCTTAAATTATATATGCATATCTTAATATCTAAATAAATCCAAGATTAATATATTAATAAAATGAAACTTCACAGTTAAATAAAACTACGTGATGCAGTGTTATTTCTACTTTTTTAAATTCTTTACCACGACCTAGGTTTCGTTGAATTACAACATCTTCAGGTGCCCATTAGCAAAGATTCAATCTTTATTGTAGTTTCATTTATTTATGAATATTAAATGAAACTACGTGATGTAGTATTATTGCTATTAGCAAAGATTGAAACTTTGATAATAGCCCGCCTGTAGATGTTGTAATTCAACGAAAGCTAAGTCGTGGTAAAGAATTTAAAGAAAATAGAAATAATATTATATCACGTAGTTTCATTTAATTGTGAATAATGAGTTTCTACATAATTAACGCCAAATATATTCAATATTCAAAACAAAACTTATTAAATATAAATTTACATTGCATTGTGAGGTAATGCCACGGTGTATATTTCAAATAATAAAAACAAATATTGTATGTACGTCCTTATGCACCCTGCATCCAGTAAAATGTATCGCTTCGTTTCACAAAATTATTTAACTTGTTTAAGAAGAAAATTATACCGGTCAAACATATTGTTCTGTTGTACAAATTTGCCGTTTTTCCCCGCAACCGGCACGTGGTTTTTCCCGGATGGACAGATTTGAAAAATGTCACGAACTCGAGTTTTGCAGCATTAAATACATTATTTCCGGGTTTATGTTGGGATTAAGAATCGTGCGCCCATAAGAATGAAAGGGAAAACGTGACCCATAAGGAAAATAAGAAAATTGCGTTTAGTGTACGGCGGTTATGTTATCTAGATATACGTACTTACATTATTTTTTATCAGTTTGCGACCAAAATATCATACTCTCTTCAAACCATGCAGATTAGGCAAAAGTATGGTTGCGATCATGCGATCTTAACGCAATCAATTTCCCTGCTTTTAACCAACTTCAAAAAATGAAGAATGTCTACTGAAATATTATGATCATTGACTTAAAAAATCTGTTTAATTCTACGCATTAAACAGTTTTGTATTAATATCTTTTATTTACCAACTTTATTTAACAACTCTAAGTCAAGTGGATCAGAAAATTATGCCTGTGTCCAAATTAAAATTTCATACGGTTGTGAGTAACGAAATATGAAAATGAGGATTCCATTTTTCAATTTTTATTGACGGAACTCTGAAATCTTTCAGTCGTAATAATATTTCGGCATAGTTATTTTTTTTAATTATGGATAGGACAGACCAATATTATTTTCAGTACTTTCCAGAAGCTCCTAACAGAAGCTTTTATTTTTAATATTTCGAGGAGCTTTTTCCTATTTTAAATAAATTTCTTGTACTTTAAAAAGATTACATTGGTACAAAAAGGTAATTTTTATCTTAGTATTTAATTATTTATACGCCATAACTTTCGACATAATTCACCTTCGCTACTTGAAAGTAAACGGCGCGATGAGATATCGGCTCAGTCCGTCCCTTTTCCTACTTAAAAATACAATTTAAATGTCCAATTGAAGTTCCCAAGCGATGACAAGTTTGAGAAGTTTCCACAAATTGTTATTCATGGGCATGCTTCGACACCACGTGCCGAGCATGCGGTGTGATGTCGGTCGGTATATAAAATAAATATGCTGCCCGCATTTGCAGTCATTTCCTTATATATTGCCCCAAAGTTTGTGAAGTTTTCACGTCGAAAAATATTTGTCGCGTAATCATATAATTTATAACCTACCGGATTATAATTTAGATGTAGTAGAACTTGGAGCAGGGTGGCCGTCGTGAGTCCATTTTAAACTCCATATACTTTACTTGGTTTAATGTTCCGCTGTGTATTGGAACTGATTCAAATAAAGAAAAAAAAGTGTATTTACCATAGGCTTAAAAACGTTTCACAGATTTATTGAATGAAATATCAATTTGAAGGATTTATTATTCGTGTAAATATATATTGCAGAAACAAGTCCAATTTTGGACTTATAAGCATATTCAATACTATGCATATTTTATTGCATATTGCTATTCACATAAATTATGTAAAGACAGAAGAAACCATAATGTGAGTTCTCATATATAACAATTTCTTTTTGAATTTTTTTAAATACGGGAATGAAAATGATTTTCAATGAAGTTTATTAGATTTTTATTCTTTTTAGGTTTTTTTTTCATTGGAAAGACGTAAGAAGAAAAAAGTAACGAATGCGAAGAAAAATCCAAATTTAGATTTTGAGTAATGTCAAATTCAAAGCAGTTATATAGCATAAAAACTCAAATAGCCTAAAATTATGGGATCAATTTCGATGAAATTATGTATTATAGGTGTTTTTTTTAATATTTTAAAAAATTAAAAAAATTGAAAATAATTTCTTTAAAAGAGGGGTTTAACGATTTTTTCAGACTCTCCATATTATTACAAGTTTTGGAATAAAATGCCTAAATTATATTTTTTCCGAAAATTTTATTTCCAAAATAAAGTTACCCCTCTAATAAGATGTCAATTAATTACTTGGGTCAGAATATCGAAATCAGTGTGTGGCACCATTTGGTAAGCCAATAATAAAATAAAACGAGAAAATTTTATTTTAAAATCCCAGGCTGCATTTTGCCAGAAAGTACAAATTGCGCGGTTGTATGTCTAGTTTTAATAAATTTTTAAATTTACTTTGAAAGTCTACTTTTGATGAGAGATGAGTATATAAGCAAAAACATTTTCATTTATCTTTACAATAGTTTTTTTGATGTACTTACGTTTAACACTCATTTGTCAAAAACAAGGCTGGAGAAAAATAAATCTAAGATTGGTCAATTTTCCGTCAATTTTGTGCCATTAATGGTTTCTTTTAAATATTGATGGCAGACAGTTGACAAAACAACCAAATTAGTTGAAAACACAGAATATGTTCTTGTATAGAACAAAATAGAATAAAACATATTGAAAAATAAAATATAAAAAGTAGCAAAGGGGAAAAGCATATTACTAAATAAATTTACGTTCCCTGTTTAGTCACATGCATAATTACTTGTATCGTTTTCAAAATTATGAAACTAAGTTTGATTAAAGTTTTTATAGTTTCATAACTTAAATATTTCATACTTTAATCGACAATATTCTTCAAAAGAGTCACAACACACATGTAGGTACTTGTTATGTTTTTAATTTATTAAATTTTAGAATTATAATACTGTTTATGGCCATTTCTTGTAATCTATCCAACAAAAAGGCACATAAACTTAATTTAGGGACTTCAAAACCTGGGGAAAAGAAATAAAATAAAAAGTATGTCAAGTATGATTTGGAACCCATTATTCTATGATATGATTCAGCCTAATTAGCGATTTATCTAATTGAATTTTTCAGGTTAAATAAGAATTATTACACAATTAATCCTTACACATTTTTCGATGACATTTTTCAAAGTATCATACGTATATTTTTTATTAAATGGCAACAGAGTAGTTTATAATGCAAATATCGATCCCTGATGAAAAAAGATGAACGGTTAGAAAATTCAACTGTGAAACTATTGATATATAGATACCTATATATATATATATATATATATATATATATATACATATATATATATATATATATATATATATATATACGCAATACATATTGTCACTGTCACTTGTGTATTCACGTTTTAGCCACCAACATGTAATTTTTTTAAATCGATGGTCTAATTTATAAAATATTTAAATTTTAAGTTCTGCACGATATCTTAATCATGCGTAAGTTTGCACCTGTATTATAGCGTCGATTGTCGGTTTGGCAAAATGAAACATGCCATAAATTATCAAATTGTCATTTATATGTTGGAAAAAAACTAGAAAATCAAGCGTAGGTTTCGTTCTAAATTTAATTAGCATACTTCACTTAAATATTACAGTGGCAATAACTAGTAAATAACGAAATAGCAGTTCATTGAATACATTTACTTCCTTTTATCATTTATTAATTAACTAAGTTTGCATTTAATTTCATGCCATCCATATTTTTATTCGAAAATTATTTTGTTCACGCGTACACAATAAATAAAATTAAAATAATTTTGTTTTAGAATATACTATACTTACCTAAATTTGAAGTTCGATTCGTGTGCCGTTCAGCGTACATTTTATGGGTTTCGTCAGTATTATAATTGCATTCGACATACACTAAAATTATGTCCAAATATTAGCTTTTTACTATAAATATATTTTAAAAATACGAATATGCATTATATAATAACAAGAATCATAACTGCCATTTTAAAAAAATAACTATCTCTTTAAAAATATTCAATCGTTCTGATTGGTTTACAATTTACATTAGTGAGTGTTGCCATATTAAATACTAAATAAACTGAAAATTTTGTTTAAATCTTGAAAATAAAATTACAATTATATTATTACTAAAAAGCAAATAATAATTTATCAAAATGTGAAATTAAAAAATTTTCGTATGAATAATTATTACAATAAGTTTATTTTAAAAATTAATGTTTGGGCGTATTATGTGTGTTAAAGGTTTTCAAATTGAAATAATATTTACTTACGATTTGTAAACAATCTATAGCTTGAAATGAAATTGAGCTTGAAACTGAAAGGTGTTACCCTTTTTTTTTATAACCTTTCTTTTTAAAACCATGCAAACAGTGTTAGAAAAGTCAAATTTACCATCGATTACTAAGAAGGATGTTTATGCAATATTGCCACAATTTTCAAGTTTACCAAAATAAAAGATAATAACATGACAATTTTTAAATTTGAGAAAAAAAGTGCGATTTTTTTAAATAAAAAAGAAATTTCAATCCATCATAAATTGAAGTGGCGCTATTTAATGATGATGCATACTGTGCGTATACGTATATATGTATATATATATACATATATAAATATATATATATATATATATATATATACATATATAAATATATATATATATATATATATACAATTCTCGTCAATGACCTGAAGAGAGCCGTGGAAACAAATTTTTCATACGTGTTCTCGCAATCAATTGAGTTAAAATTTTAATTTATTTTGCAAAATATTCCATTATTTTGCATAAAAAACCAGATAATATATACAAAAAGAAAGAAAGTAACTAATCTCTTACAAATTATATCTAAAAAATTTAAATCTTCCCAACGCTCCATGATCTGGATTCAAAGGTTATAAACCTAATAGTAAAAAATTCAAATTGCAGAAGTGCGTCCAATACTAAGTTAATCAAATTCCGCTCCCGTGTTTGTAAGTAGACAGTTCGTTATGAAACATAGTGAATACATTTATAATTTTCCATAATATTTAAAAAAAATACCCAGACATGCAAAGGTCAACATAAGCAATTAATATTTGTAATAAAAATAAGTTGAGGGAAATACATTTGAATACATTTTAAAATAAATAAATCGATTGGCTTTGTTTTTCTTTTAGCTAAGGATCTAAGATAAATCAAAAGGAGAACAACTGAATGACAGTCAATCACTGACAGTCAATCAAAAAGAGAACAACTGACTGACAGTTTATAATTTACTAAGAACGAGAGCCATGAATGGAACCTTTATATATTTGAGATCCCGGGTACCTTTCAATAGGAAATAACCAACTAACGAGGTATTTTAAAATGAAATTCCTGAGAGTGCCTCATAACAATGGCAAGTAAACTAAAGACTTCTGCATCAGTATCAGTAATGTGATCATCTAGTAATAAATATTTCTCTAATATCACAACAAAGTCCTCAACACATTATAAACGCGCAAGCCTTGAAAATGTTACTTAAATGTGATCGGAATTTGGAAATTAAAACATGATATCATTGTGCATATGTCAAAAATTGAAAAAAGATATTTCTCAAATTTTACTGCAAGATAAAGTTACCGTCTTTTCAAGAGTACAAAATGATAAATATTATTTTTCCCTAAAAACAACTTTCATTCGGCGTCGAACGTTAGAATTTAGCTAAGATTTATTAGGAATAGTAAAAATATGAGGTGATACGAATTATTGGCTTATCCCAGAGTTAATGATCTAAACCGTTCATTCTAGACAAATTGTTTCTGAGGACAAACATAATTGGCGAAAAACTGAATAGAATTTAAGAATATTGTCTCCGTTAATTTTAAGAGAATGCTTTGTAACATCGAATAATTTACGTATATGTCCTTAGTTGACACTAAGTCGACAAATAAATTTGCATAAAAATATATCTGTAGGATGACTGACGTCAGTATGTGCCATTGACTGGTTATTTTAGGTCTAAAACTGCTTTTGAAAAACTGTAATTTGCGAAGTCTTTCATAAGCTGAATATATATTGGAATTTAAACTAAGATTCATGATGATTATTAGCAGTTATCTTGATTATTACTAGCTACATATATAAGTTATCATGGTTCATCATTACTTAGTTAATTGGCTCATAGGTATCACCGAATTATATTTAGGCTAATATGAATTTTTAAATTGACTCAACTAAGATTAAATTAAGCATAATACACGTGTAATTCTAAGTGTAATTCTCGACTTCCTAAACTGAAAAAATATTCAATATAAAAAACCTTAATATATTCACTAATGTTATTAGAAAATATTTAATACAAAAAAACCTCAATATGTTCACTAATGTTGTGAGGGTCTTAATTACATCTGTAACAGTTAATTTGATTTGTGATTCACGGTACATATATAAATATATAGCCGTTCAGTATTACATTAAACTTTCAGTTCAATTTATTAAAGATTAAAAGGTATTCATATCGATTAGATTTGATCTCACTTTCCGATTTGAGAATCAAATATAGAAACATCGCAAACATTTTTTTCCTGAATATTATTTCATTAAAATTATTCGCAAAAAATAATATGTAAAGGCGAGTCATTTATTCAAATGGAAGTTTTTCTTCCTTAGAAATTCCATAAATTGCCCTAAGATTACACTAGCCTACCAACAATAAATCAGGGAACAACTACGCTAAATCAGGCATAAACATTTCTAGGTCAATATTTCAAAGAAGAAATATCGCAGCTTTTACTGGATATAAAATATCCATCGCTAGAGGGCGGGAGCAGGCTCGCAATACTCGGGATAATGGAGGTGTCAGTGACGCTTTGTTGACACATTATATCTGCTCCGACAAGCACAACTTACGTAACACCTTTCCCATTGTGTGCTGCTGTACTTATGTCTATGGGAGAATCTATATTTATGTAATATACGCCAAGTGCTGTGTCAACTTTAGCTCGGTATCTTTGCCGTTTGATTCCTAACGGTTTCCCTAGAGGCGTGTTTGCTTATGAGCTTGATATTTAGTATACTTAAGTGAAATGGTTTTAGAATTTCCTGCAGGTAACTTTTTGGCTACACTATGGATGTATCGTATGTGGATATATACTAACGATATATAATATCGTAAATATTATTTTTATGAACGATGGACGAAGCAATAGTAAAGTAAATAATTATTAAAAAATTGTGATATAATTGAATTTTAGCATTAATGCTAATGGTAGGAGATGCAGAAAATTGAAGAAATAGTGTCTTCAGAAAAAAAACCTTTGTACTATAGTAGGTAGCCATAGGATAGTATGTTGCTTGATGTGTATTCAGATTTTTATTTCTTTTTACGCTTCCAAAGGGAATGTTTTATTCTTAGTTAAAATAAAAAGTTTTGTTTTTTTTGGGAATAACGTGTTACTCCCAAAAAAACCCGTACTTTCATATTAAATATATACTATACAAAAATTAATATCAATATAAAATTTCATATAGACATAACAAACATACAATCTATTATGGAAATTTAAGTTTAATTGTGCCTTTACTGATGATCATTTCATTTCTTAGCAGTTTACAGATGATCATTTCATGCGAGAGAAATTTATTAAAAAAATGTGTACCTATGAGGTAGATTTCATTAATAACAGCATGTCTTTAACATAACAAGGTATAATATTAAGTTTTCTTAAAAAAACGACCATTGCGTAGACCTATCCAAATTCAGATTGTTCTGAAAAATGGACAAGTGGATTTTTTTATATAATTTATAATAATTATAATAAAAACTACCATAACAAACCAGTTTAATTTTTAGAAAGTTAGTTTGATGATAAATAAAATAAAGACCTTTGTGTTTTTGTTGCATCTTATAACATTTATTATTATTTTTCTGATATAGTCTCCACTGTATAGCTTATAAAATCAAAAATCACAGTAAAAAAATACGGGTAAGCAATTTACATCTCAGTTATCCAAATCTATCCCACCAGCTTCAATTTCTATGATAAAAAAGAAGCTCGCATAAAACCATCAGGGCATACGTACATGAATTCCATACCGAATATACTCATTTTTGCGTAGTTCAGTGAAAAAGTAGGAAATATCAATACCAAATAAATATCACCAAATAAAATAATAAATATTTGATGAGATCAAATTGTTATCTAGAATAAATATAATATGAGAAATATTTAAAAGTGTATTAAAAAGGAAAATAATCACTTCCTGAAACAAAAGGATTCGGCATAACCGAATCATATGTACGAAAGAATAATGGTACGCGGCTTGATATTAAGTTTAGTAGCATTCCCATGATATAAGTTTTTGGCTTTGTTCTTGCCACTACAAAGACGGAAAGACTTAGCCGGCTACTATAAATATGACCGATAAACAATTTTAACAAAAAAACCATTACATTCAGGCTAACAAACTATCTAACCAATTACTTGTAAAAATCCTATTGGTAAATTAAAATAGAACAAATGATTTTATCATTCTTGTTCTATTGGGAAAGATTGTGGGCTTCTCAATTGTATTTCTGATTACTCACATTATTATACTATAAATTGATATTGAAAAAATTGTTTTTCTAATTTGACTAAACTTTTTTTCAATATAATTTAAAATACATTTACACACTTTTCAATTTTAATTAGGTAAGTTTTTAGAATGCTAGCGTAACCACTAAAATAAAAAGTTTATTGAAAATTATAAACATTATTTTTATGAACAATGGACGAATCAATAACCGAGTATCAATGTAAGAGGTAGCGAGCTTTACTACGAACTAAAATCATTTAGCTATGTTATAATATTTCTATTAATATTTTTGTGTTTTGCTATGGAAAAGCGGGAGACTCCCTTATTAATAGAAAAGCCACAGGTTAAAGCTAATTATTTTTAGAGTTAACTGTTCCGTATATCAGCACTGGACTAATTCTAAAGCTTTCTAATTTACAAATATTTGTAATACATTTACATGTTAATTTTGTAAATTGTATATGTTATAAATGTAAGGAATAAAATAATCCTCGAACTAGGTTACACTCAATAACGCTATAAGAACGTATAGTTGGTACAAGTAATGTTTGCTTCGATACAATGACGTCTTCTATGAAAACGAGCTACATGGTACGAGGGCAAATTGTAAATCAAGTAATAAATGTGCTTATAAATTGCCTAAGAATAATAAAATTATACACTCAATCACATGTTAATATTCTTACTTAATCACATCCGCAATAACAAAGAATATCACTCATCAAGTGTAACACATTTTTATTTCAAGAAACGTTCTACAAGGGACATAAATAATTCGACTGATTCACACACTCCCTAAGGCACGAGGAAAGAGCTTCGAGCAACGAAATCAAAAGCTTCATCTATCTAATTGGAGCGATACGTTGTGAGTTAGATATGAGGCACCGTCTCTCGGGGAAACCTTAGTGAGATGATAAACAACAGTAGTTTTCAGATGAAAGAATTGGATACAGATAAAATAGCTATTGCTGATAGTAATTAAGGTTTTGATAATTTTTTCATGTTACTTGTTAGGACTGCAGAAACGAAGTATTTTCATAATTGAATTTGATATTAAAATAATATTAATATTATATCTACCGATACATTAGAATATGTTTTATTCAATTAAATATTACATATTTACATATATATATATATATATATATATATATATATATATATATATATGTATATATATAATGAGAAATATGAGAAATCAATCATATAGATATTTTATATTATTTTATGCAGTATATTCACCATTTTATTAAAAGATAAAAAAGTAAATTTAATCTCCACTTACTGAACCGCCGTTGGGGATTCATGAAAATAAAAAATGTGAAAATTATTCTTTGAAATTAAAAATCCTCTTATTTGGGCAAGCATTATACATTTTATAAACATATACTAATTCTACATTAATCAATGAAGCGATTTTTAAGATGCCTCAGGGTCACCGATTTCATTATAAAGTTATGAGAAAATGGTTTTTGAGTTTCAAATATAATTACGAGTACCATATACAAAACGAATTTCCCAATCTAGTAACAGAGGGTTATTTATTCTAGGACCATATAATAATTCATCTAAAAACTTATAGGCCTTAATCGATTTGATGTCGTTCATAAAGCATTCTTTCTTGCCGAATATTCGTAAAAACACCTTATGAAAGATCACGAAGGAATCTGTTTAAAAGCGCTATTTATCACACACCAGAGTAATTATAAATTCAATACCGCAAGTATTTTGTGTTTAGAATTCAACATTTCAAATTACGTTTTATAATTCACTGCATTCGATATCGATGTAAATTGCCATTTGAAATGCAATACTTAGTGTCATTAACTAGACGTGTAGTAATATCCTTCTATAATTTTAGTTCAACATCATCACGGTCTGCAAGTTTAGGATCGTGATTGTTTTTCCTATTCTCGTTTCTCGACTTTCGCACTGAAGTATCAAGTGCAATTTTAATTATACTGAATTCTTTTTAAACGCCCACATATATAAATTTCAAAGCGTAATGTCGTCAGTTGAACTGACGCTGCTATTAAATGTATAGTGTATATGGGTACACGAACACTGGGAAATATAATGGAGAAAAATAGTTTACACCAAGGCAGTTAAAAGTAGAATTGATCTTGGTTGAGCACAATAGATAGCTTTGAAATGAGGAGAGTATTAGCTTTTACTTTGAATACAATTAAAAACTGAATAATTTTCGTTGGCTAGTTGCTTGCAGTGATTCGAAGAACTTAAGATTATTATTAATTTTTTTCTAAATTTTTGTAAGATTGAAATGAAATTTTTAAGGTACTTTGTGAAAATATAAATTCTAAAAGGAAAATGACTTTTTTCCTAAAGCATGACTTATGATATGATATATTTTTTGTACAAGAAAATCCTTTTTTCTAAGTTTCGAACTACAACTGTCTCCTTAAGTATATAGCACATATCAAATTATTAACTATATTTTCTTCTTAGTCAACTTTTAAATCAGTCTCTTACTACAAATTATTGATAATTAGATACAACTTTTGTATTCTGTTTATTCTTTTTTGCTAAAATTATTCTGTGCAATGAAAATAAAGTTCTGTTGATATATTATCAAGTAATATAACTTTATCTGTTACTTCTAGGTTAAAACGGACCCTTTGCGCTATTGTATACTTCGGACCGAAGAAATATTTTTGTAATATATTATAATATAATATATTTCACAATTTTTCCTGCGTATAATTATATGCTATTAAAAATTACCGCCATTATATATATATATATATATATATATATATATATATATATATATATATATATATATATGTATAAATATTTAGACATATATTAAAAGTATTCTTTGTTTAAATACACTCATATAAATGTAACTTTTTCAATGGACTTGCCTGTCATAACCCCCTTAACTTTTCAATGATGGTAGATAAATATGTCCCTGTTCATATTTTGTAGACTCATTTATTAATTGACTTCATAAACATCAACATGAAAAAACTATTTAAATATATTTGAAATCAGACCGAAAACCATTAAACAAACCATTGTTGGCTTATTTGGATATTCTTTAAATCGTAGGTACAGTTCGGCCTAAATTAATGTTATAGATTTTTAATTTATTTTCGTGAAGATTAAGGAATTTCTTATTACCCTCATACTTCATATTGTTTAGTCACCGCGAGTCAACACCAGCAAAGAATTTATTTTCCATATATCAATACAAAAATAAGATTAGTGTTAAATGGAAATAACTTTTTGTTTCCACATTTTTAAAGCAAAGTGGAATCTTTTTACACGTGGCTTAAGGCTTTCTTAACATTCTTAATAGATTGACCTTGACCCATTCAATTCCATTCCAAAATTACATCGATGCGGTTAAACAAACGTTTGCCAATAGCTATCCAGCGTTAACAATTAATCAATCTGTAGCATTTACGTCTGACGGCCGCCCGTCACGTGAGCGAAATACAAACTTGTACATTATTTAATCGGTATGCATTAGTGAGTCACTCCAATTGATATTGCGAATCATTCTTTTTAATTACTTTGCCGAGCGGCGCCGGGATTTTCCGTTGATTACGTTCGTGCCCAGGAAAGGCGGGCGGCAGCAAGCCCGCCTATCGATTGTTGCGTACCCAGCTATACTCTACAATGGGAATTATGTTTAAAGGATGCAGAAAAGGGGAGGATTCTAACAAACGATTGTGACAGGCAGTTGTTTTGTTTTGAGTATAATTTATCTAATCAAATAAATTCGATTTTGAAGGCAATCCGTCTTTGTAATTGGTGCATCTCAAAATCCATCAGTCTATTTAAGAATTTTAAACAGGCTTAATTTATTTTAAAGCATACAGAATTTAATGCAGCTAAGTTAATATGTTTATAGATATTATATCTAAGTCACTTGCTTTAATTGAATAAATACTTCAAAAATAAAGCTATATTCATGAAAATTACTGTATTTAAAATGAAATTTGCTTCTTTTAAAAGTTATTGGGGTAAAATTCTGAAAAAAGATTATTAAAAATAAATATCGTCTGTTTTTTAATCAAAAATCGTATTTTATATATTACCGTGATATGAAGATTTTTATAAATTCATTACGGTTTAAATATAACGAAATGAAGTTGGCTAAAAATAATGACTCGATGTTAGTAAAGTCCTTTCTTTATTCGAACAACCTGAAAATGTAAATTTTTAATTAACATTTACAAGATTCTAGAACCTTCTACGCTGGAGATAAAAAGGGAGCACACAGGACTCGTCGGTCTTAGCTTCGTCAGTTCTTAGCAATATAAACGAACATGCTGCTGAAATACAATACTTTACGAGTTGCAGTGCAACAACAGGAAATAGGTGAGCAATAACATTAACTTTATACTCAGAGTGGATGCCAGATGAGCCTGATAGCCACTGAGTGCTCAGGGATAATCGTGAATCAATTCCAGGCATTCAACATTCGGCGAGGTTACCAAAAATGGATACTTCAATAATGGACTTATCTGGATTAAGTGACTCTCGTCAGATAGTCACTTCTCTTTCGTCTATGGGACATGAAGTATTTGAATCATCCGTATTAAGCTAATTTTTTATACAAAAATGACCCAAGGGTCAGTTACTCTGTTTGGGGCAGAGAGTGCCATCCAAAGTGAAGGTCCTTGGACAAAAAATTAATCTGTGCTAAGGACGAGGTACGCAAAGTATTATAAGCGTGAACTTCAAGATAAAGGATAAACTATAATCGTTAAGGTTCACGTCAACCAGTGTAGCAAGGTGACTGCTTTTATTAGGAATTATGACAATAGGGAATACGATCATCTTGAGTCTACAACATCGTTCAGCCGCCCGTTCACGTTTAAAAAATCTGGGTTTAGCTACGATTTTGCATCCGGCATTATGTCCAAGGCATTTCGATTATCACAGTTTTTACACTGACAGTGCTTCTCCGATTGCAACAAATTTAAAAGTGTGCTTACCAATTTGTTCGAAGGCGAGATGTCTACTCTGTAACAGATGACATCTTCCCATTGCTGGACACATGGTAACAAGTGACAAATATTGTGTTGTAGACTGACATTTTTTTTTAAACAAATTCCAATATTCGAAATTGTTCAAAGTTATTATCTATTAGCCAGTTTTTAGTTTGAAAATATTGACATACGATCATGAAAACTTTATAATTATCAAATATAAAATAAAAAATGTGATTTCGAACCAACCAATAAACGTATAAATAACAGTATGTAGGACATGATGTATCTATAAGCACGTGGTGTTATCGACGAGATAGTAACCATCGAAACCGATCAAAGTTAGTTATAGATTTAACACGATGGGAGCGCAAAAAATCGAACGAAATATATGTATTTTACAAATACAAATAATAGTAGTTAATACGCAACATTAAATTCATACAATTTAAAGGAAATAATATAATTAAATGTTGGATTATACATAATTTAATTCTAAATGGGTATGTATAAATAAATATGTATTAATGTTTTGTTCTTCATTCAATTTCACAAATTTATTAGCAAATATTAACGCGGAGGAACTGTGCGTACATGTGTACCTAATATTTGAATTGAAATTTCCTTGTTCCGTCCAAAGGAAGTAAAGTAATTATTAACGAGAAAAGGTTGTGAATAGAAGCTTTGAAGTTTACAGTCTTATGAAATTCTTACCTATGCTCGAACGTTGCGGTTTCTTTATGCGAGCGACGTTTTTGTATATTCACGAGTCTTGAGATTAATGAACTAAGTTCATTGCTTTGTATACAATTTGTAATCACCTATTGCTTTTACTTTCAAACGCTACCATTTTTGGCTCTCAGAAATATTCTATATCGTTTATATATTTTTACTATTTTGTAATATTATTTTTCCAAACACTAACGTGATTAACAATATAATCTTGACGGCTGACCGAGAGTAACTGAGGATTTTATTGCGGGCCGTTACATTAAATCAATAATATTCTTAACTAATTTTAACTACATTATATAATATTACATATGCGAAATTCAGTATTTATATTTTTCTCATTCTAACGCTTTATCTATTTACCCATAATTTTTTTAAACATGTAGTTTATATCATTACGATAAATATAAAATGCTTGGTATATCGAAATAAAATACAGTTTTTCGTTAATTACTTTTTTTTTTCCACGCAAGAGTAGTGTAAGATCAATTCTAGTGTAAGTAAACTTTGACGTTTAATTTTTATACCGTACAAGGTTAATTAACTTCAACTCAGGATTAATTAACTCTATAAAAATAAGATATCATTTCTTGTGGAAATTAAATAAATGCTCCATTATCACAACGAGTTAATTATGGAATATTTAAAAATATTATTAAATTATTATTTATTTTAGTAATAGTAAAACTTTATTAAACAAAAATTATTCAATTCATAAATTTATAATTAAGAGGACAGGGCAGTATATATCTAATTATATATGATGAAACTATTTCAATGCCATGACTTAAATTTGGATCACGATATGTGATATTCCCACGTTTCATATTTTAAGTGTGTGTCCATTACCATAATTTAAAAATAACTAATATATCGTTTTGGTATTTTAAAGAAAGAATGGAATTTGACTGTGGTATTTAGACAACTGCGGTATTTATACGGTAATTGATTATAAACCCAGAATGTAGTTAACTATCTTATGTATCTTCGTAAGTAATTATTAGAAATAAATTCTAACTGTAATCGCAATTGCCCCAAAATTCATAGTAATGTTAATTTTTTGAAGCTAAATTTAATATAAACTTGCTTTGATTTAGCGCTCCATCATTTACAATACCGGTCGCCATACTAAAAGGATACCTTATATTTACAAAACTTTAAATATAAAAGATATAATTTGAAATGAACTTTAAAAAAAGACAATAAATTACATTCTCGCAACTGGGCTATTTGTTTTAAAAGTGATTTAAAGTCATATTTATGAAAGGCATAAAATAAACTCTACAGAAAATGGAAAAACGAAAAAAAGTGGAAAAATTGAGATCTAAAGCAAAAAATAAAGATATGAAGTTTCATTCGACCAAAGAGCTAAAGCAATATTAATGGAAAACGAGCAACTTCACGAAGTGCACGTAAATTAGAATACTGTACATAAACGGGAAGTGATCGGTCTGAGAAAGTATAAAAAATTTCATAACACGCATTTTAAAAAGTAGAATATTGCTGGTTTTAGTAAAGTTTTTGTTATAACTAGATGAGTATGAAAAAAATCTTTGATAAAATCCAGAATGCTACGTTAGAAGTATATTTATAATTATATTATTTCACGTATATATATTTGGAGAATTTGGAAAACCAAATTTCATTATTTATCATTGGTCACCATTCACTTTAACTAGTCATCTCACTGAGTCGTCACTAATTACATAATCACAAAACCAAAAAAAATTGATTACGCGTGAGCGATTTTTGCGAGTATTTCTTGTAACCATGCATATGAAATTAAATTGTAATTAAAGTAAATTCAAGGAATCAGGCTTAGCAATTTAGCTGACGCGTTAAAAATAATTATGTTTTTCCATGAAATGAGTTACGTTCTTCTTTTCTCTAGCTATGTGAGTTCGTGAAATTTCATTTAGAAACCCAACGTGCTCTCATAAAGAAATATTGAGATGTCGATTTTAAATCTTTCTTTATTTTATTTAATATTTTCTTATATGGATTGATTTCATTGTTTGTTTTTTCCTTACTCTAGAATTACGCTCCGTCACCATCCACATTCTGGTTTTTTTTTTTTTTCTTTAAATTATAACCAATAGTTCTTTTGTAAATTATTCCTAAAAATATTGGGTAATAACCATATAGTCATAGACAGAAAATAAAAAAAAAATTAACTCCATATCCGAGTACATGTTATAAAGAAAACAAATTGACTATGCAAAAACACGTACCTTTTCTTTGAACGTTCAATAAATTATAGCCAACGAACAGTCCCAGATACATGGAGTGATCATTAAGTCTGTGGCAACAAGGTGCATTTAACGGTTTTGATTAAATTTTACTTATAACTTTTATAAGATAGTTTTCGTACGACAGTAAGACCCAAAAAGAATTTTAAATTTTTTAATGTGAATTTAGTTTTTTCCAAGCTGTTAATATAAGATCTTTTTAAAAGTTTGGAAATAAATCATTTTTCCGTGTTTTAGTGCGTTCTTTAAATAAAATGAAGTGTGGTAAAACACCTACTTTTCTAATAATGTTGATGATGTACAATTTTTGAGACCGATTTTTACTGAAAATAAACAATAAACTTTTTTTTAATTTTAGTATTATGTCATTTTATGTTAACTTAGTTTCCCAGATAAATAGCTCGACGCGTTTTTTAAATGAAATGAAGTTATGGTGAAATGACTACTTTTGTATGTACTTGTGCTATTGATTATATAATTTTTAGAGCAATTTTTATCAAGACTAAATGGTAAATCATTTTATATAAATATATTTAATTTTGAATCTTAAAATAGTTAAATTTTTGTAGTTTCAATAACGTCGACAACGCGTTTTAAATAAAAACTACCATAATAAAATGGCTGCAAATTTCTCTGTGGCAAAAACAATGAATCTTAGATACCAGACTTCAAGCCATCAGTCAAACGGTTTTATATTCAAGAATTTCACGGAATCAATGAATTACTTAACAATAATTTTATTTACATACTTAAGACCTTTATATATTTTCAAACTTTACTTACTAATTTTATGTTTGTTTACTCTTTTACCTAGGTCTAAAAGTAATGAAAATACTTACAACATATATAAAAACTGAAACAAGTTTATAATCGTTAAAAATTGTACCTGTTTAAGATATTAATTAGGCGTACATACACTCGATATTTTATTTGTGCACACGCTTCAGCCCCATGTAAAATATATCTACATCATACCATGCATTATATACGATTATCTTCGCCGAATGCTTTGAAATAAACTTAGCACGCGCTTTTATGGCTATCGAGAGAGCTATTGTTTACTTGTTTGGTTATTTTGACTCTTATGTAGATAATAATTCTGCGTACTTGTTTATGAAGTGATGGTGTCGGAAACATGAAAGGAAACGATTAAAGTAAAAACGAAAGTACAAGTATTTGTGAGAGTATAGCGTAGTTGATAAGTACTGGAAAGAAGGCTTACTGATTCTTCTAATATTATAACAAAGTTAACCGTTGTGTAATTGCAAGTGAGAATGGCTTAAATGGCAATTAGGTAACCACCTTAATGACAATTCCTTGACGATTTTGTTTTAATTTATAAGGGTTTTTTGCTTACAATAACTTGTAAAGAATGGAATTCTTACCAAATTTTGTTTGAAAATTGTCTCCGAAATAAAGAGAATTTAACGAAATTAATTATAAAATATTATTTTTTACATATTTAGTAAAATTCATAAGGAAATTTCTTTCAATACCTCGCTTATTTAGTTTATGAAAAAAATGATTGCATGCAACAGATAACAATCGACATATAAAGAGCGTTTTAATTTTTTACACGGATTATACAGAACATTAATAATTTTTCTTGGTTAATTATTTCTTCTTAATTATCAAGATTACAAATACTAGTTCAAACTAAACCCTAATTTATCATTTTCTTTTGAATTGCAACAATTATATGGTAAAAAATATTTAAGTTAGTTAAGTTATATATTTTTGGTTACCTTATCAACATAATAACTTATATGCGACTTTTACCAGTGAGTAATTAACTCAATCGAGCATGTTAAATTTACTTAACTAAAAAGGTCTTATTTAACTACCGCTTATGACGTGAAAATTTTAAAGCCAAATTAGGCATGCCTATTTTATATTGTAGCCTTGGGCTTTATTCAACTGTGATCATAGGATGAGATCACACGAATCTGCGTCAAGATCGCTATGACCCTATTAATAACTCAGCTTAGAGTTACTTATATCTTTGCTTTTATATCCTTTTTATGACGCAGTTCATATATTCGGATAAGCACACTGAATCTGTTATTTACGCTCAAATACACGAAGGTTTAATCAATTTGATTGAAGTTGATATTATGTTATGTAGTAATATTTTCGTGTTAAAAGGAGTTCTGTTATGGAAAAAGTACCAGTATCAAGAAATGGTGTTAAACTATATAACGTAATTACTTTTTTTACATGAAACTACATTTGGTTAAGGCAGGCAATACAAAATTGAATAATAATGAGTATATTTAATTTCACAAGGCTTTTTTTTTATTTTCTGATATCTACTGTCATGATTTCTGATATCTATTCTTAGTGAATATGGCATATTGAATTACTCATTATATAAAATTGGTAATAACGATTTCGTCGATAACGCTTCTAATAATTAAAGATATAATTATAATAATTTGGTAATGTGTCGACATCGTAAAATTTTAGAAATATCCACCATTTTTTTACAAGTGAACAACACCAACAACCGATCGAGGCCTTTGTGTATAAGACTTAGGGCCATGAAGTTGTAACCTGATTTACTTTATTTTGTTGACATATACTAAATCTAAAGCAAAATTAATAAAATAATATAACTCAGAAATCTGTTTAATACTTATGCCAATTTCTTTTGTGTATTAAACATCATACAATATTGAAAGAAAACTTAACTTTTCATCTTTTAGCCAATGTCGTCAAGTTTAATTACCATATAACTTCTGTAGTTAAATGTACGACGAAAAAAAAAATTGTTTCCTGTTTTTGTAATACTGATTGGGAAACAGTACTATTAAACTCCTAATGTCAAATTACAAATATTGATCAGTACTTTATATTGGAAAAATATATTTATATAACAATATTCAAATAAGTTGGTAGTTACTAATTAATGTTAGTAACAACTTAACATATGCAATATGGTCTCACACAAATCTATTATTATTCATTTCATCATATGCGACTAATTGTTTATTTCTTAGGTAAAAGCTTGTATAAAGAGACGTCTTTTCCCTATAGTTGTAAAACCACACCATTTGGTAACCACTAAACATACACACTATTGTTTTGCATATATTTATTATCACTTATTTCATCATATGCGACTAATTTTTTAGCATTTCTTGGGTAAAAACTTGTGTAAGGAGACATTTTTTCCCTTTAAGTGTAGAACCACAAAATCTAGTAACCAATTAACGTATACAATATTGTTTCACACAAATTAATTTTTTCTTAATCCATCATAAGCGACTAATTTTCTCAGCGTTTCTTATGTAAAAGATTATTTAAATAGATATCTTTTCCCAATCGGTGTAAAGCCACAACGCCTAATATATACAATATTATTTCACATAAATCTATTATTACTTATTCCATCACATGCCACTAATAAGTTTTTGGCATTTCTCGTGTAAAAAGTAGTGTAAAGGGATATCTTCTGAGATATATATATTCTTTATATATGTATTATTTTATTTAACACTGATCTCTATACCGATAGTTACCATTTCGCTAAAGATTGAATATATAGATATATTGTATCTTACGTGTCTTGCTGAAGTCAACGTCTTTTGACTGTGGTTAATGCATGGACTTTATATGATATATTGATGGGAAATTAGAATCTACGATCTTTTCTAGCACTTACGAATTGCTAATTCATCGAAGTACATCAAGTATTATTTTATATATGTATATATATATATATATATATATATATATATATATATACGTATATATATTTGGTCTCGAGTTAATAATAGAATATATTAGTTTAAATATTTTCTTCAAAATTCAATATACAATAATAAAAAACCTTCGACCCTTTATAAGGACTCGTATAAAGTGGGGTTTGGTAGTCGACCGCATATCATATAATTGTTGCGAGGTAACCAAAATAATTATATTTCAAACTTAATTGTTGTCGCGAGGTAACCAAAATAATTTTTCTCCTTACTTCCTAATAAAGGGAGGTGTGTTAACAAAATAGAAAAAAAACACTATACATTAATCGAGACTTTTATCTGAAGTATATACTTGTGAAATTTCATTTAAGTAAGGCTGAAACTGTAGCAACTATGAGAAAATGTCATACGGACGGATACTCATACGAACATGGCAAAATAATACATGTGTTTGACTATGAACCCTGGAAAACTTATATGTCGGAACACCAAAAGAAAGAAAAGATCGTAAAGATACTTATTTCTTGTCACGTAGCTGGTAAATATTACATAAACATTTCCAGATTACAAATATAAAGTAAATGCGGCCTAATTTAAATGCAAACCAATGACGTTCCATCTAAAATAAATATCATATTTTATAAACGCCAGCTAATAATTCTTCCATAATATCGGCAAACTTTGAAACAGAAATTTCATTTTGCCCCCGTCACTTTCAAAACGAACCGTTCACGAAAAACAAATCACAACTTCTCACAAAAGAATAAGACCCGCGAGAAAACGAAGCGGGGGACCGTAGGTATTCAAATCCCGCGGCCTTAATAACATTCACGACGAAGAAAAAAAGAAGAAAATAAGGTCGCACCGGGCGGCGCAGAGCGGAGTTCTACAAATGAAATATTGGTCAACGGCTGAAAATCACAATGGCGGCAATATTACAAGCACGTCTCCCGCCTTAATGGAAGATGAGGAATGGTGAGAAAATCAACGTTCGCTGGGACGAAAACAAACACAAAACCGTCGTAAAGCGGCAAAATAACGCCCTGTCCCGCGGGATTCCGAGAACCTTTTATCGATTCAACCTTTTGTATGTTGCTCCGCGGGAACAGAATCTTGTTTATCAAAGGTTCTTATTGAATATTTTATATTCGCATAGTGCTCTGAATTGTATGTTTGTTATTTAGATCGCGCGATTTTGTACTGTCAATATTAAGCGCCGTGCCCGTTTTACGCTCCGCTTGACGCACCGCCCGTTTTACGCTCCGCTGGATGCATCGCCCGTTCAATATCCGGATCCGCGACAAACTTTATTTAAGAGAAATTTATTACCCAGCCTATATAATGAAACAACGTTGATACCTTCATAACTCGAGATCCAAACCAATATTCCTAAAATATTTTTTGTCATCAGTGGTCGGTTAAAACTAATTACTAATTAAAGTTCAAAATTAGTGGGATTTAAATAGTTTCATCTTCAAATTTGTCCAAAAAAATGTTTACCCTGTAAAATATGCTCGTATCCTAAAGCATAGAACCTGAAGTATTACTTAAGTGATCGTATCTAAGATGTAATTATATTTGAAATTTTAAAAAAATCTCCTAAGTTATCGGGCTAAAATTACCTTTTGCTTTTATTAATTTTATCAGACAAACCAAATCGTAGGACGTTATTCCCTGTACATAGAAAGGTCGAAGTTTATGACCTGCACATTTCTGAAATAATCATGATTAATCGAGAATTTTGTTAAAATTTAGTTGATAAATTATTCACTAAACACTAACATAAATAATAAGAAGTTATCTCATTCACTTCGTTAAATATTTTCTCTTTACAAAAATGAGCGCCGTAAAAACTAAGAATGACAAAGTATAGTCCAGTGATTAATTCCCTTACTGAAGAAAGGAAATTTCCAGCCATGATTAATTGGCGCCTAGATATTATTTATGCGGATCTGCCTTCCTTACCCACAAAAATAGGCAAGAGAGTTTTATTTAGGCAAAAAATTTAATTAAAATTAAAGGTGAACGCCACAGAGCAGACACAAAAAGTGGTCATATCTATAAAGCTAATAGAAAAATAATTTCTTAAGGAAAGTTATTCAAAGGTTTAATGTAAGACAAGCTGTTGCAGAAAATAGAAGTATTGGGAATTTTATGCTACCATTTAAGATTAGTAAATCCACTCCGAATTTTTATTTTAAGTATGAAAATCTAACATTTCAATAATGATCCGATCCAAAATTTATTTCGGCTCAAAAAGAGCAATATGCGAAGAGAATTAATATTTTGTTTCGCCTTGGAGATCGATTGATAGAAGATGACCTCACCCCACCCCATAAAAGCAAAAGTAGTAGAATCTGAAAAAAGTATAGCAACAATTTTTAGAGATTGTGAAAAAATACATTTGGTTTAAAAGGGGTAAAATACAATGGGTTTTAAAGTGCGTAATATTGCAGAATCTATTATGCCTTATTACTGTACCACTTAAGCCACTTCACCAAAGAAAAGCATCAGGTGAAGCTACCTCGCGCTGTATTGTTGTTGCATGACAATGCATCCGCTCTGTTGTTATAAAAGTTACAACAGCTCTGGCGATAACAAAGGTGTGTCGTCAGGAATGTGGTTTTATAGAACTAAACCACCTACCCTATAGCCTTGTACTAAGTGCTTATTATTTGTTCGTCAAATTGAAATGCGGTCTGAGAATAAAAAAGTTCAACACGGTTTTAGAAGATTTAGCAAAATTCCAAAAAAAAATTCCAATTGTATTTTCAAAGTACGATAAATGGAAATAGAATTTATCATAAGTTTAATATAAACAAATTCATGGAAATATCAGTAATTAACTTTAAACAATATTCATTTAGAAAAGTAATAATAATTATTTTTGTTCCTGTACGTTAGATATAGATTTGGTCATAAACTTTGGGACCTAACTATGTAGGTAAGCAAGATATGGTAAGAGAATATTTGACCTTTCAAAGATATTGTTTGTTATTTGTCCTCATGTCTGTAGTCTATGACAAAAAAAAACTAGATACTTACTATATTTGTTTAAAAAGCCTTTATTACTCTATTTAATATAAAGTTATTTCCTCTTAACAATGAACTTTGGAAATAGGCATTTAAATGTCTGATCAACTGGTACGTGCTTTTGTTTTCTTAAACTATCTCTAGTTGATGAATTATTATGTAATAATGTATAAAAAAAAATTGTATTATTTTTTAATAAAATTGAAGAAACCAAGAAATACTATAGTTTGTCCGGATAGGTAAATCTCTTTTTTAAAAGCTGAGATAACGTAACTACTGCTCAATATCCTTTGAGATGTAATACTTAAGCAACTCTTCCGGCAAGATTGTAAATAAATATAAATATTTATTATAATTTTCCCCTAATAGTCCTGGTCATGGGAAATGGTGATACGTCAATAATGTCTTATAATATTTAAGAAGAAATCCACGGGTATATATATATATATATATATATATATATATATATATATATATATATAAATTTATATATAAATATATAGCACGTTGTTTTTCTTATCTTCTGCTGCACATACTTCTACTAATGATGAGATAAGGCCTTCAAGGCTTTTAAAAAATTAAAGTCTAATTGATAAGCATCTATTTCCAATAAAAAGGGCATTTAGTACATAGAGGAAGAGCAATAAAGATAGATTTAATTCACTGCATAATTAAATATACGTCGCATGTTATCAAACAGCGATGCAAATAAAATTGAATTCAGATTACAATGCAATTGAAGAAGATTGAAGATGAAGAGCGACGTACACGCGATTGATGAAAAATTCTCCTTGGATTGAAAGATGAGAGTAAATTCCACGCATTAAGTAAATAAATGTTTCACTGCATTATCAATTGTTTCGAATCTCTCGTAACAAAATTTTTATAAAAATTAGTTCGTTTTAAATTACATTACCACTAAAAGTACATAATAAAGTAATAATGATTTATTTCACCAATTGGATATATATATATATATATATATATATATATATATATATATATATATATATACGACAAGCGATATGGTTTTCTGTCATTTATAGATAGGTCTTTGCAAACTACATATGTTTGTGTAATTTTATAGGAATTTGTGTAATTTTTAATACATATTTCATTCAAATACGGTTTTTAGCAATAAAGAAAAATGTGGTTCGAATGGCATGTATGATGAATTTAAGTGTTGTAATGTCATTTATAAATACTCGTAGGTCCTTGCAAACTATATATGTTTGTGCAATTTTATAGGAATTCGTGTAATTTTTAATACATATTTCATTCAAATATAGATTTTAGCAATAAATGAAAATGTGGCTCGAATAACATGTATGATGGATTTAAGTAGTGTTAATTACGCAAAATGCATAGTTATACATACTACGAGTAGGTACAGCATATAATAACACAAATAATGGGCCATAACACCAATAACATACTTATATGTATAATTATAGTCTATACAGATGTGATAAAGTGCTGACCACATAATTTATATCATAATTGTTTATTATGCTAGGTCAATTATATTACGCTATCGAATGCACTGTTTTGCAAAATAATCGCTGTGATGTACTATATATTTTGACATTATATACACAGTATATTTTGAGTTTTGTTAAAACTTTTAGTTCCGATTCTTTATAACAATTTCTTAAACTTTAATTATAATTTGAAATATAACAAAGAAGTTATCCAGTAGAATGTACATTCTAATAAGTGTTTGTTTTAAATAAAATTATTAAAAATATAAGTTATATTGGGGAAATTAGGCGTAATAAATAAAGTCACTTAAAAAGTACTTCGTATAACTATTTTTTATGCAAAGTGAAGAAAAAGTGAGACATAAACTAACTTTTGTCTTATAATGAAACCATAATTTTATTAAAGCCGATTAGAAGACGGTGAAGTAATTAAAAAGTTATTTTACGATAAAATTATCATTTATGAAAACATTTTAAATTAAACATTATTGCTATACCAGATTTCAAGTAAATAAAAATTACGTAGAATTCAAGCGAAAAATCTAAAATTAGACAGAACAGATAAACAATTTTCCCCCATCAATTTATATTTAATAAATAGCTCAGATAAAGTTAAAATCTATTGTTTCTAGATGTTTTTTTTACTTATTTTGATACTTAATAACACTTTGATAACAGAAAAAAACTCTGTGAGGAAAACATAGTACAAGTACTCACAATATTAATTCCCTGTTAATTATTCATACAAAAATAATCTCAATCAGCTAACAATAACACAAGGGGCTAACATTAAGGTAAAACGTAATATGACATAGAAAAAAATTAAATAAGTTATTAATGAATAAATAAAAATAAAAACTGAGGACGGCAATACAATAGGAGGCAAATAAATTAAAAGTTAATAAAACCGAAGGAAAATTCTTTGATGTCCATTCTATCGAAATGGTTTTCGAAATAATTTTCTGATGGGAAATTTCTTGAGTCGTAATCGATATCCATAACATAATCAGGTCCCTTTGTTTGGCAAAATCCTAACGAGTGTACTTTATTGATAGAGATTTACGGTTCATTGAATCCGAATAGCAGGTTGTAAGATGAAATTTCTACGAGGTTTCCTTTTTTAATCGGTGTTACCAGTGAAGTACATATAAATGAGTTCAGTATTATTATTTATACGTCTACAAAATGTCATTACAACTTGTAATTGTTGATATTCTTAACTTATGAAAACCTAGGCCGATAACAGCACGTGTCCTTACACTCGTTTTTACTCACAGTCGTTTTTTGCATAAATGGTTTGAGGTGTAAACTTAAAAGGCACAATGGAATAGGCTCCTAATTCAAATATATCTTAACAGGTAACGCGTAAATCCAATTATTTAGAAATATTCGAGGGGCTAATATATTATTAGGATTTTTTAATATAATCTGGAACAGTGACTTATGAAAAGAAAGTTTTTTAGAATTTTAGTTAAGGTAGTTTTAGAGATATTTCTGAAAATTTCCGCAAAAACATTTGTTCTAGTTCAATTTTCACTCAATTTTCAATACTCATAAAGTTAAAACTATGGTAAAATACGTTACTACAAATTTATATAAAAAACGTTTAGTGGAAAAATACCACAACAGCTATAAAACTTACACTTCTTGATAAATTCACGATACTTATACACTTTACTTGTGAACAATATGCTATACAATATATTTACTTACTGAAAAATAATATTAATATTTATGAAGAAGTTAATGTAAATGAAGGTAGTACGTACCTTTATTATGTAACCTTATATGTAATACATCCAAGCGTAATGTATGCGTATGTAATGCGTATGTAATACATCCAAGTTCTGATTGTACTTAATGGTTTTTTTTCTAATTATGAAGGAAAAATAATAACTGAAAGATTAAATATTCATTTACCCTTAAATATTTTTGCATTTCTTGCATATTTTTGTTCAATATAATGTCGTGGCTTTAACTCATTGTGACCATTTGTAAAATAAACCTGATCACTCGCCTTAACGTTCTGTGTCGAAGTAGCAGATAATATTTTTACTGGGTACTAAAATATTAGGTACATATTTGACTTTCCATCGAAAATAACGTTAAGTGTACTTGTATGTGGTAACATATTATTAGCCATGACTTTTTTAAATATTGAAAATTATAATTTATGGTTTCGTAAATTTAAATTAATACTTGTATTTATGTGACAGTATATTAAGTGAAAATATTATAACGCTAACAATATTTATATGATCAATTAGCATTAATTCATCAGATAATTAATAGCAATTTTTTGTAAATGTATATGTATTTGTATGTTCATATATATATATACAATATGTGTGTGCCTGCATGTGTGCGTGTATGCGTGCGTGTGCGCGTGTGCGTTTTTGTGTGTGTGCGTACGCGCGCACGTGCGCGTCCGCATTCATACTATTTTTTTTATAATGTAATAAGCGTCCATTACATAATATTATTTTTCACCTATCTCCTTGAATTGCAAAATGATTTATTTTTCTTTTACAGTCTTTTAACAAAAAATATCGCCATTCTTAACTGAAAGTATTTGTGTCAAGTGGTTTGAAAATAATTATCCGTTGATAAAACTACCCAAATAAATAACGCCCTTAAAAGTAAAAATAAATATTTATCTTTAAGGTGTATTGAGCGTATAAAAATTAGTATCATTCGACGAGATGAACGAAACTAAATGAAAATCGTGTATAAAGAATTCAAACCGATATGATCCCAAAATATTGACACATAAATTTACACAAACCGAAGTACATTTCATTACAAAATCGCCAAGCCATTTTATGAGGGAAAAGCAGAATGAAAATAATATATACAGAAGTCTATAATTAATCAGCCCCATCCGTCTTTATTAAGGTTAATTTCCGAAAATACAAGCCCCTCGTTATATTAGCGCAGAAATATTTGTGCCCAATCCCCATAGGCAGGCGGTGAGTGTATAATGTTGAATAATGGTAAGTCAGCGTCCATTTATATCATACGTTTCTGCATGAATTCCTTTAGCGTTTGCTGAGACCCCTTGCCGGTTGCAATTAATATGACAAATGTGCTACATTAATGTCGTTATACCTCGTGTTCGTGTAGCCCATTGAGTGGGTCCGAATAAAGGATACCTGAAAAATCGTCTGAAAGTGAGTGTTTAATATGTTTTAATTTGCGGGATCTTAGAAGCGTCTGACAAAGTTATGAATTATTCTCAATTTATGACATTTACAAATGAAATTTTAGCAACATCTTGAAAACTCGGAATTAGTTTCCTTGTCAATAATCGGATTGTAAGTTCGAACCCTTCATGTTACAAATCAAGTGACTGATCGTTTTTCAATTACCTAAATTTTCCGATGATTTCAGCAAAGAAGATGTATAAATAATCGTAACCTCAGTATCACTATTCGTGACAAAAAACGTAGATATTTTTTTAATTATAAAATATCTCAGACACACCAGGCAAATTTATTACCAGAGTCTTTAAATTTGACACGAAATTAGATCTTAGTGAACTTGGTAATGACAGTTTCCTATAAATCAGAAAAAGTTTCCTATAAATCAGTAAAACATACTAGTTTGATTAGGTTAAGAAATTAAAATAAATTCCATGAAAAATTTTACATTTATCCCTAATTATAAATCGATTTTCATATTGTCATAATTAATAATTTCAGAATGAAAAACAGGACAAAAAATATTTCGAATGTTTTTTTTAATTAAGGCTCAGTCGCTTCCTTACGTACAATGCAAAAAAAACAAATAGCTTGACATTATATTACTTCCAAAGCTTTGCTTTTACGAATAATATTTCGGGAAGAATCTTTATGAAATTATGTGATAATTTAAAATCTGTCAAATTAAATTACCATTTGTGCTAATATCCACATATATAAAAATGTGAATTCTTCGAGATATGTGATTTAGGAGATATATTCATTTTGTAATAAAACCGACCGAATGCGACTCATACATTGGTGGTTTTGTATCTCATTTGAAATAAAATTATTTTACATACCGAAGTATGGACTTCAAACGCGATATGTAATTAAAAGTACCTAGTATAATTAGATAGTAAGGAAATTGATATTATAGTGAATATCTCAAAAACTATTACATCGTTATAGTGTTCTTACATTCTTAACATAACCTTGAAAACTCCTACTTTTTAATATCTTTAGAATTAGAAGCTTCTTATATGGGAAGGGTGGGGGCATATATTTTTCAGTATTCTTCTGTATATCTCTGAAGTTATAATACGAATTAGAGGTGAATTACCATGTAAATATTTTTGAGTGTCAGCTATTAAGATGTGTCCGGGTTCAGATACTTTATTACTGTGTCAAATTTCAAGTCTTTACCTCAAAACCGACAAATTTTTGAAATTATAAACGTTTAATTTTTGTCTTTTGAAGTTCAAAACCCTAATAATTTCCCACTGTAAAAAATAAAACGGGATTTTTTCCTTAAGAAGGCAAAAAGTGTAAACAACTATTTAAGATTTTATTTTGATTTTTTATATTTTCGATCTTTCAAACATGAAATTTGGATCTTCCGTAATGTAAGTAACGAAATAAGACAGTTAATTTGAACAAATTTGTTGATAATAACAAGACATAAAACATATATCAATAACTTTTTACGTACCAGTCAGAAAGCAATTGAGAATCGAAAATTATTTACTTCTGTACCAAATAAATTACTTTAAAAATTGACATTAATATGAACTAAAGATGCATGTCAAAGATGCGCAATTTGGACTAATCCACAAGTTCAGAAATATTATACTCATCGAAAAAAGCGATTTCATTAAGACTTTTCCGGAAACGAAGCACTCGTAGTTAACGTAACAACTGAATGTCGACGGATCCCCTCCTTTGTAAAGACCGGTCGTACTGAAAGCTTATTACGTGGTCTGTAAGAAGTCGCCTATTAAGGCGGAATGCTATAGATAACGAGTCGTAATAGGTGGCATAAAAGCCGGTATTTCTATAGCGCATTTCTTACATGTATTCACGAAATTAAATGCGTAGAAATTTCTGCGGTCCTTGCATTATTTCATATGCTTTTGAAGAATGTGGACAATGGCGGACTTCGATATTAATTTCAGAAGACGTTATTGATTTATTTGCCACTACGTGTATTACATAGAAAAGTTATGACCTTACTCTTAAAACACTTAGTATTTTAGATATATCTTTTTAATTTTCCGTATCTTACACTGAAACATGGAACCCTAATAAGATTACTCACGTGTCTGTCAGTCCGTCTCTCACAGACTATTTTCTCAGATATTATACGAAGTAGAAACTTAGAATAGTAAAACTTTTGATTAGCCCACATATTTTGCACACATTTTATTATATTATATTAATAATAACTAAAGAGGAAGTAAATAATTCACCCAATTTTTTTATTTAAATTTTATATCATGTTGGGTATCATTTGAAAGAAATACTTGTCATGAAGAATAAAATATATTTCTCTCCGAATTTTAGTCATTTAAAAGGATATTCTTCAAAATATGCAAAAAAGAGAATACCCTCCCCTCCAAAATATGCAAAAAGAGAATAAAAGGGGACGCATTTTCAAAACTGTTGGGCCAAAATAATGAAAAAAGGGTTGGTAAAATCTACTTATAAAATTACAGGAAAACCATGGCGATTATCATGGATTTCATAATTTTTTAAATATGCAGCATTATTTCATGTGTGTGAATTATATATCAGGCAGTACATTTACGTTGCGTAAAATTAATGTCCGTACATATAATAAAACTGTTTAGTTGGCTACTCAGTACTTTGAAAATACTTACTTAAAAGTGATTTAAGGGCATATAAGTAACAGAATACTAAAACTTTGGTTTTGAATTTTTTTGCCTGTTTTCCGCTTGGTTGGATATCTGGTACCGTGCAAGAATTACTGAATCAATTCAGATGGAGTAGAAAAGCTAGTTGATATGAAGTATTATTTAGTACCAATTTATCACAATTGGCGCACTCAATTAGACGAAATGCGAATTTAATACATTCAAAAAATAATTTATATTGCATTAGCATAATAACCGCAAAGGAATACCTAGCTACCTGATGCGTAGTAATAACACAAGTGCATAGAGTGACTATATACCTCAACAAATGCCGTTACGTGTAATATAAATTGATCTATGAAATGTTCCACCCGGACATCCATTGGACTTATATTGGCGACCTGGCCCGGGCCGCAGATAAAATGTATGAGGGCAGATATCGTTTTTGGCTATATATATATACATATATATATATATATATATACATATATATATATATACATATACATATATATATATATACATATACATATATATATATATATATATATATATATATATATATACATGCATAAACATATTTGTGTGTGTAAATTGCAGAATTATTCTCTCCAAAATTATATAAATGAATATAAAAAGTAATAGAACATAAATATTCATTATTGCTATGTTTGTTCGTTTGAATGTGTATTCGCCTGTTTGTTTGTTTGCATAGCACGCAAGAATAATTTAAAGATTTCGAAAAAATTATTGCTGACGAATTCTTTTGGTTCTAGGGTAACATATAGATGTTTTATCCAAATGACCGTGAAAAAGAGAAGGTAAGGTAATATTTGCGATTCAGTGCAAAGTGTATTTACATAAAAATAGTATAATTTTATAATTATTGTAATATGGCGTTATGTATGTTACTTTTAACTTTAACTTTAACACTATTTTGAAAAGATCCACATGCGAACGAAGTCGCAGGCACAAATATATTGTAAATAGTTACGGTAGCAACATTTACATTGGATAGCGGTTTTGTTCTACAGAAAATCGTTCTAAGTCAGAGCAGTTATTTTAAGAAGTGAATATAATATGCAAAACTAAATATATGTATATAGTTACATAATTTCTAGGTTCCTGCAATTTTCAACCGATTTCACTCAAATTTTCCAAACTCCTTCCTTACCCTACAATAACACATATCAAGCATGTAGCAATCTTCCAATATTTTAACCTCATATTTTAATATTTGAATCTTTCAATATTTTAACCTCATATGGGGGGGGGGGAGTGAAGTGTGAGTGATTCTTGCCACCACAGTCTATTTAGCTAGTAAACATATTTAAAAACATATTAAACATTATATTTGTATTCATTTCACCGCAATTAAATTTAGTTAAAAATTAAATTGTAATTAGTTGTGAACTTTTCATAATTTACGTGACAGATTAATTGTTCAAAACTGTTTTGAGGATTATTTTTAATTCATGCTAAAAAAATTGACGATATAGGAAATACTATATGGGATCACTTTATTTCTTTATAGCTATAGTCACTTTTATTTCCAGCTTTAATTCGGGAAAAATGTAAGCAGGAAAAAATTTAAATTTAAAAGAAAAATGGTATAAGTTAGGATAACATTAAAACTATCTATGAGATACTCATTTAGTGTAAAACCTATTAATGTATGTGACCTGTACAGTGTTATTACTTTTGTTACGTTTATTACGTTGCATCTATTAATGATGCAACGAGAAAAGTAATAACACTGTTCAGGTTGATATAAGAAAAAGCAAAACTATTTCGTATATACGACCTAAAGCGATAAAATATTCTCAATATCAAGTGAATAAAGTACAACTAAGGTAACTAAGGGAACACCCTTCTACAAACAATTTTGTACCAATGTCTATTCAATGCTTCGATTTTATTCAAAAACATGTTAAAAATATCATAGACCCTAATTTCAGTCAACACTTCCATAACTTACAAAAAATTTGACAGATATATTGGTGTAAGGTTAACTTATGAAGCCACTTCTATTATAATATCAAATGACAAGAATTAGTAAACTAGGTCCCGTCATCTTTCAGCCATTACCTATATTCAGCAACAGTCGAATTTCGTAGATTTCATTTGCATGATTTTGAGAAATTCACCAAAATAGTAAAATGCGTAAGTAATAGCATTCTTAAAGCAATCTTTACCAAAATTAAAATAACAATGCTTGCGACTAAGTCTAGAGTTTCTGTTAAAATTATTTATCATCAAATAATTACAATTAATAATCTGACTCCGTTCACTGCTCTATTTAGACCTCTCGCAATAAGCATATCATTGCAGGTTATAGCCATAATCGTTACGCTGGGTAGGCGGCTTGGTAATCTCAATCCGTAGCTTTTCGGATCATTGATGCTGCTGGCCGTCATTGGGATTTATCAAAGTGATTACAAGCATCACACCGATGCCACTTGACGAATGGCCGAGAATCAAACTCGGGACTTCCCGTCTCGCCATACCATCGAAGTCCCTTAGACTGTGATGGATTCAATACACCACAGCGACGAAAATTGCAATAAATAATTAGATGTAGATAAAGCCAAATTCATACCCGAATTAAACCATAAGTATGTTTTAATAAATTATGTTGCATGAGAATGAAATATTTATGCAAACCTATTTTCCTACCAATTTTCAGAGACAAAACTTTTATTCAAACTTTCTGCAATTTACTACTCCATAGTATCAATTTAATGTTACAAATAGATATTATATTACAGATATTATTAATAAAATTGTACTTTGCCCTTTGATCATGAATACACCAGTTGTGGAGAGCTTTTTGTGAATATAAATTCACAAAATAGCAATTTATTTCGGTCTGAATAGAGATTCAATAAAGAAAGAAAAATTATAATATTCCGACACACCTTAAAAGCTAGTCCACACTCCGCCTTTGATTATACGTTAGATAATAATAAAAAAATCCCCAAGTATCTATATCCAGCGCATTGGTAACAAAGCGTCGGTGGAAATCCAAAGAGGATCGAAAGAGAAAGGCTAAAAAAGAGTGAAATGGCGAGTTTTAATCTAGTTTCAGCATTCGATTTGAATTCGCAAATTGCATTTCGAAAGGCGCCCGCAAATATTTACTTTGGCGCTCCGACTTCGCACATATCGAACGGGATCGGCATCGGGTATAAGTCTCTTTCAGATTTCAATCTTTGCGAGTAAAAAAATTGCGACAAAATGAGCAAAACTTTTTGAAATTTTATTTCCGCCTCTTTCGCGTCCCGTTTGTGACTTAAAATTAGCTACGGGCGAATTTTATTTCTGTCGGCCAATATTGGGCTCGGCTGCACCTGGCGTTTGATAATATATATAATTGTATCGCCGCTTTCTACTAAGGTTTTTAATAAAATATCAGAGAGAGATTTTGCTTTTTATTACATATGTACGGTATATGTTCGGGTTTATATAAAAATTAGGTATATGTTCGGGTTTATATAAAAATTAGGTATATTACGTACATTTACTTTAGAAAATAAAGAAACTCAGTCCATTATCAATTTAACTCGCTTGTGAAAAGATTTTCCTATAATTATTTAGAATTTTTACATCGCAATAACTTAATAGTAACATTAAGTTACTATTAAATATGCTTTAGGGTCAAATCATTAATGTCCTTATATAAAAAATTTTTTTCACCTTAAAATGTTATATTTTAGATAAATTTCACCAGTAATATCGCATAAGCTGTCAAATTGCATAAGTTATCAAATTTCCTTTACATACTCATGAGTTTAATTTTAATTAAATTTTTCTTTTTCTTACTTTACTTTAAATAATATCGAATGCAGACCATGCCACACAAGTTAAAAAAATTATGTTGTTTTTAAGTTACTCGCCTAGAATATAAATACTTATTAAATTATATAACCACTATTCTTGAATTCGGATGTTTTTTAGACTGAGCACAGTTTATATATATATATATATATATATATATATATATATATATATATATATACATATCTAATAAATTATCTAATATGCATTTGATAATATTTAAATGATCTCAGTGTAAAAATATAACACGATACTAACATCTGATTATCAGCATTTACTTTGCTTCTTCGTACATTAATTGTCTCATTTTATCAATAACAATTCAATCTTTACCACTAGTTAAAGTCTATTCTTCACAAACTTGGTAGTTTAAGGTAAGTAGAACACAACTTTTCTATCCGCAATGCTCATTAACAAGATAGCCGCCAATATTTTTGCTTGTAGAGTAGTATATAAAATGCAATCATCTCGAACACACTATCAACCATATTATTACCCAAAACATTCATAGTTTTAAACTAAATATATAGGTGTACAAAAGTTTGTGTATATTAATGATTGTCAACAAAACTAATATAAGTATGTGGACATGGTAATGTAATTTTACCTATAGAGCGCCGGTTGTAAAGTTGGTATAAGTGGGAGAATTAACCGATAAAAATGAATATTCGCAGTCTCTAGTTGCTTTAGTTCCTTTGATCCAAGAGGACACAAATATGGATATTATCTTATTGTCAGTCTTGTACTTGTGAGTGCTGCTTTGTGAATGTCCGATAAAATTTGTGAGGTTCCAACGTTAATGCAAAATATCAAGATGCTATGATTAATTAGATCCATTGAATAACATCGTAATCATGATCAGATCCTCAGGTTAAACATTTTCTGACACTATTAATCATTTAAATTTTAAAGTCTCTTGCTGCTAGAGTTCATTAAATCTAAGAAATACTTCCTTAGTCACCATAAAAACCACAAGTTTACAGGTACACGGACTACCCAATGAAACTCAGCATTTGAACTCATACTCGAAGATTGTGGCGGCAATGGAGTGTGAGATTCCTTCATAAACCGGAGACACTGTATCGATTTCCATTGTATGTACCTATAAACCAACCATATAATACCGTTTTCAAACGAAAAACCGTTTCAAAATCGGTTGAGTTTTTTGGAAAAAGACACATGTAACGCAACATATGACAGGACGGATATGGTAACAATTTAACTTCTTAGGTTAAATTCATACCATATCCGTCTTGTCACGGGTAAATATATTGATTCATGAGATGATATTCCACTAATATAACCGTTTTTAAAATAAATTAAATATTGGAATATTAAGACGGGAAATTTTTTAGCAATGTTCGTAAGAATCATGATTTCTACTTTAGACTCTAACCACAAGTACTTTGAAGATAATTTTAGGAGTTGCATTAAATGTTTTGATTTGAAATTTTTAATGTCAACAGTTTGATTAATTATTTTTATTTTATAAACTATATCTATGCATTTTAAAATATCGGCATTCATTCAATGCCAATATATGTTGCACCGAAGCCTGCGCAATATGAAGATTATGTTATTTGCGGAATGAGCTGATGCAAAAAACTTGTTTCTGAAAATGAAATCCGTTTCTTTAGAAATTCGACTGATTTTCTAAATTATTTTTTAAGAATTTTTTAAATATTCGTCAGCAAATAATGACTTCTTGGAAGGAGATAAGTTTTTGACGTACTAGAATTGGTAAAGGTCCTGATCCTGGTTGAATATTAATAAAAACTATGTATAACAATATTTCATGTCTACAAGTGATCAGAACATTTACGTATTACTTTAATCGATTGGGTGACAGATTGTCTATTCTATCGATCTGCTTAATCGATTTTAATATAGCTTCCATCAAAATACACAGGAAGTAGACGTTGATTCCACCGTTAGGATTAGGATAGGTTACGAAATTAGGATACAAGGAAGTAATAAGATCGTAAGAAGTAGAATAAATAAACTATTTGTAATGTATAAACAGAATAATATACAAAAAATTATGTAAACCTTTAGTAAATTACTTCGAGGATTCGTTAAAATGTAATATTTTTAACATAGCATTGTATTAAAGAAGTCAGGTGTATTTATCCGTCACATAACGTAAACTAATTTTTAATTCTCATTTTTCTGCAATTTTTTTGCTAGATTCCTTTTTTTATAATCATATTAGAATAACGATACCTTAAGGAAAAAACTAGTGACAAAAAAAAGTGATGAAAATTTTGCACAAACATATTTTTCGCTTTAGACGATTCAATTTTAGTAACTTAACAAAAAAACTCCTTTTTGCTAATTTATGGGTATGTTTTGATCAGAGAACAGTGAAGTCGAACTAAATAATAAAAAAATATATTCAACATCCACTCGTTGTTTATATTTTAAATGTCGAAACATTATATGTATATGTATACATTTGAGTTTATGGCTTCACGTAATATTTAGTTTTCTATTTTCTTAAATAAAAAGATATTCTTCGATTACATTCTAATTAATAAAAAATTATTGACTTCATTAATTTTAAATCATTAATTTCTTCATTAATTTTTCCTTTATCATAATAATCCTTTTCGTTAGTTCCTATTGATAGTGTTAACTAAAAACTTACAGGATACATTGGATTTGATAAACTTATAATATATGTTATTATACGTTAATTGATTATGATCATAATATTATCAAAATGTTACTATTATAATCCAATGCACTACGTTGATAGAAAATATTAATGGTATACGTATCAAATACACGCCAGCGTTACACATATAGGTACACTCTACAAATAGAAAAAGTGTCAAACTCGCCCACGTTCACCCCGTTTTGTGAGCATCGGCATAATAAGTTCCGTTATTCTCGGAAGGGTGATCAGATTTCAGGGATGAGAATAAATGTGACATTTTATTCTTAATAAGAATATTTATTGACGAAAAATATTGCGTGTGGCAGCATCTCGCTGTTATTTATATATGTTGCGATATATATGTATTGTTGCGACACGTGTTGTACTAAGTGAACACGTACATACTTGGACGCCAGTACGCTTTTTGGATCGATACAGCATCGGTTGTTATAACAGATAGTAGAGATGAGCGGCAATATCAATATATTATACATGCCTCTTTATGGTTATATAACATACTATAAATTGTATGGACATTATAATTGTTTGGTTTTTATTGTAGATTTTCGTATTAAATTCCATTTATTAAATTGTAGGAAAGGAAGTCTCTCTACATGTTTATCACAGGCTCGTGACCATGAAACTTTATAGATAGAAGCTTTGAAATATACATTGTTAAGAGATTGAGTTCCTATCGTAGTAATTTATATGTATTTGAAACTTTTAGAGACCAACTAAGATGCCTGAGCACAAAACAAATTATCTAATTAAGAAATTATGTTTCTCATTATATTTAATTGGAGACATCTTCAGAAATAAGTATGGTAATAAATATATGTAAATAATTACGCTAATATAAATGGTAATAATTACATTTTACTTCATTTTCACGAAAACAATAAATAATTTCACTCAAAAAATGTAATTGAGAAAATATTAATAAATTATTCTCTTACCTCTATTCGTTTGCTGCTGGTAAAATTACTCTTATTAATATTATTGTACTTTTCTTAAAAATCAGTACTGACGCTGAAATTATGGTGTTGTTCTTAAAATTTGAACCAGGTTTATACTTAACATCTGTAAATATGGTACTTTACTTGGTTTCACATGATGAGTATGTCGTTATCAACTTAAACATTTCGCTCTTTATACGTCATTAACAAATATTTTGTTTTTTTCATATTGCATCACCTATTTGGTATTCAATTTTTCCTCCTAACATACTATCTACTAGTGACTGAATTAGGCCATTAAAACTGTATTCATAAAAATTGGTTCACTCTATATATGTGCAGATAATTTGTTTTAGTTTTTCGAAAAAGAGAATTGTCTATTTACACAAAATTATGTTGCTACATTAAATTAATTTTGTGGAATAAAATGTATTTCCAAAAGGAAATAAGAAACAAGGTAGTTTTTAAAAATTACAATATAAATACTTATTTTAATTTAGAGTTCTTTGTATTCCATAGTTTTACCTACTACCAAGTTTTGATGGTAAACAAATATTAATAACGCGTAAAACTAATTCACTCCGCAAATATTAAATTATTATTTTGTCATTTAAATTACATTTTAGTACCAATGCAATGTTGAAACTCATCTAAATAACTTGGGCAATATTTATCTCGCCAAAACAATCTGCTATAGATTAAGGCCCTTTTTAAGTATTATTTAATGGTTTTATACTTCAGGAGAAGTTACATATCTTCCTCATCTGAACGAAATGATTTCATATTAAAATGTGATTGCAGTCATTTCTGAGTCCTATTAAATCGTTTACATGAAAATTTTCAGAAAATAAAGCAATGTACACTTACGATATAAAGCAATGTACGTCTTAAATATAAACTAAACGTAGATAATTTAGAAATTCATTAATCTTTCATAAGCTTTCATTAACTCACAATTTTAAATTCACATCTGGACGTAAAGAACACGCAATAAACAATTTAAACAATTTGTACCTTAAATTATATGTAATGTCAACTCCCTTCGGAAGGAAAAGCTAGAAAAACGATTTGAAATATCAATTGCCATTTTCCAGCTGATTTCGACGACGGAAAACATATATTCGATATTTCTCTATGACAAAAAAACATTTCACGGAAAGGAAAAAAAATACTTTCAGCCTTTGAAGAGCAATATCCTGATTGCGACCGGTACCAGTCCGAGTATGTAATACAGACATATTCGCCGCCATAATTCTTTTTAACGATCGCACTTAAAACGTCACGTATAAAATACGATAAACTTCGTCTTCATATAGTCATAAACGCCGTGATGAGCTCCTCATTCTCTTATTATATGAGTCTTTCCTACTGCCACCCTTATATTGCCATACATATAAAGGCACGCGCATAAGACTTCCCTTTACAATCAGGGGTATTTTCAGTTTTTCCCTGTCTTATAAAACGCGGGGCGTTCTTGCGAATTTTTTATTTCTGAATCGTATGTTATTCTCTCGACGTTTGTTTTGCGTATTTGTATCTGACAATAATAAGCACTTAATGCGATTGAATCGAATGAATTTGTAAGAGATTCTCCATTTATTGTTATACTGGATTGGTAATATGTGGAATATTAAATAGTTGTTTACGACCATTTAAATATTTACTCGATTCGGCACGTCGATATAAAGAATGATTTAATTGTGGAAGAAATAGTATTCTAAATATCGAACCTATATTCAAATACTCCGCCTCGATTAAAGTTGTTATAATGTGCTCCAGATGAAGATATATTTCTCTTACAAAAATGTATGTATATCGTAAAATGAACGTAATCATATTTAAAACACATGTATGTGTGGCAGGAGAGCACATTTCCGCACAACTAAACGTTATTGTTTTGAAGTTTATAATCCTAATCATAATAATGAAGTATTATTAAAAAATTAGTTTGCTTGTTGGTCTCGCTTTTACGCTGCTATTACTCAATCGAAATTTGTAAAATTTTACATAAGGTTTTGATATGAAACATAGTACATTTTGGAATAAAATTAATTTTATTTTTGGTAATTAATAATTAGATAGTGAATAAAATTTGTATGGGTACATATGTACGAAAGTAGTTAGCTCTTTTCAATGCATTGTAGATTTATATTTGATTTTTATATTTTAATTATACTAATTAAAGTTAAATACCTATTATCATATAACATGTGAATTTAAAATAAGCTAACGACGTTTTTCACTGCAAATCCTATTGTTATAAATGTTATAATCGGTCGAACTAAATATTTGATTTTTCTTTTAATTTAAGAATATTTTATGCAACGAATATTTGGTAATCAATTTCAGGTATCCTTTTATAAGCTTGTATCTCCAGGCTAACTCCTGTTTATACAATCTAAAGTGTAGAATATTATACATTAACCCTGACCTTCTTTTCTAGCTTCCATTTATTACTTGCATGTCTACAGATAATCTTTCAAATTAATTAAAATCTTTGTAGGATTCTTTCTCTGTTGGTTTTCATTCAATATAGCCAAACAAGCTTAATGTTATTTATTGTATCGTCATAACCACAATTACTCTAGATCGCATTTTTATCTAATATGTTTAATTCCGCTATACATAAATATAAATAATTTAACATTTTAACATTCTTTGACGCAATTCTATTTTTACTACGTTTATAACATCTCTATTTCTATATATATATATATATATATATATATATATATATATATATATATACATATATATATATATATATATATACATATATATATATATATATATATATATATATATATATATATATATGTATATAAAATAATTTCTTTTAAAATAAACTTTGAAAATATAGAACCCCAACTAAAATCAAACTGTCAATGTATATTTGACCCTTAACTGCGCATTCACATTTTTAAGAACTATGCGTAGGTCATTCTCTCAGCTTTATATTATGTTGATAATATAAATATTACTCACAATTAAATGAAACTACGTGATGTAGTATTATTTTTACTTTCTTTAAGTTCTTTACCACGACCTAACAAGCCTAATATTATTTATTTTATCGTCATAACCACAATTACTCGAGATCGCATTTTTATCTAATATGTTTAATTCCGCTATATATAAATATAAATAATTTAACGTTTTAACATTCTTTGACGCAATTCTATTTTTACTACGTTTATAACATCTCTATTTCTATATATATATATAGGTATATATATATATATATATATATATATATATATATATATATATATATATATATATATATATAAAATAATTTCTTTTAAAATAAACTTTGAAAATATAGAACCCCAACTAAAATCAAACTGTCAATGTATATTTGACCCTTAACTGCGCATTCACATTTTTAAGAACTATGCGTAGGTCATTCTCTCAGCTTTATATTATGTTGATAATATAAATTTTACTCACAATTAAATGAAACTACGTGATGTAGTATTATTTCTACTTTCTTTAAGTTCTTTACCACGACCTAGGTTTCGTTATATTACAACATTTTAAATTTCCGCACAAACTTACTGGTATAATTCTTGGTTGTGCCGTTCCTTTATTATATCTATAATTTTACATAAGTGAACAACAACATGAACTTTGCTAATAGCCCACCTGAAAATTTTGTAATACAACGAAACCTAGGTCGTGGTAAAGAACTTAAAGAAAGTAAAAATAATGCTACATCACAAAGTTTCATTTAATTGTGAATAATGACTTTCTACAAAAGTAACGCCAAATATATTCAATTAATATTACTACTATGTAAGGTCTGTCATATTCCTGATGTAAGTGTGTAGCTGTGGATTAAATGTGAGTAGTAAGTGAGTACGTAGGAAACGAGAATATTACATTCACATTTCCTACATAATAGTTTCCGACGATGTTGTGATAGTAAAGTTACCATTAGCACTATTTAAACTCATAATTTTCATAACAAGATATAGACAGAATAATAGAAAATATATTTTGTAGTAACACAAATAGTTTTTGTCCTTCATTTTTTAAAAATTCTTATCTAACTATGTTCTGAAATACGCATTAATTATAAATAAAAACTTCTTTATTCCCAAGTTTTAAAAAATGCAACATATAAAAACACATTATAAGTGATATTTTTCGCTCCTATCAATAAATGAAAATAAATTACCGCTTTAAAAGAAACGCTATTGGAACACAAATGACATTTTTGAATCACAATGGAAAAAGAAATAATTTCTTATACCTTTATATTTTTCCTAACTCACGTTCGGGTATTTAAACTAGGTCATCGGGATTTTTAAACATAACGTTACAAAAGCCACTTTTGCGTGAGTCGCTGACATTACGATTTATGCTGGGTACGTACGTGCATTTATCGGCTTACGACAAAAAGTTACCTAGTCATTTACTAACCTGTTAAGAAATACTAGTAATATTTGCTTGCTTAATTCGAATGTAACGTTTGACCATAGGTATTTCGTGCATTAAGAAATGTAATGGTGTTAGTTCACTGTTAATTAAGTAAACAAACGATGTTATTATTAAGAAGTAATGAAATATTCATTTGGGGGAAGAAATTTTTTTATTACTAGCAATAAAATTTGTGTGTGTAATATTGTTCTAAAAATGTAGACTGATTTTACACCAAGTTTTTGTATAATCAACGATCAACCTAGCTTTTAGTCAAGAACTGCCATTTAAAGAACACTAATAAGTGCTGGTTAAATGGCAGTTCTTGACTACCATCACAGCTGCTACCATTTAAGGAGCTATAATAACTTCAAATCGATTTAATTTTCCATTATTCTTTAGATTCAATCCAACTCAAGAAAATACGAAGCAACAGAAACCAACGCAACCAAGTTTAACGCAACATAAATATAATTTAACTCAAATCGAATTTAATCCGAATTCACACAAATTACATCACAACAAAATTTAATATATTTTATAAATTTAAAATAACTCAAACAAACTCAATCGCACCTAACTTAAATGAATTTCAATTTAAATCAAACATTTTAAAATGGATTCAATTCAAATCCAATATGGAGCAATATGCAATGAAATATTTCTTCACCGTATAAATGCATTTAAGTTTTGCAGATATTGATGTCATGTTTCTCTACCTAATCACTTAATGTTTCTGCATACGTGCATACATACATATGCATATATATATATATATATATATTTATATATACATATACATATATATACATATACATATATATATATATATATATATATATATATACATATACATATATATATATATATATATATATGTATATATATATTGAATAATTTTATTCAAATATATTCTTAAACCAGAATTTTTTACAATTAAACTGTAATGTTTTATTAATTTTAACAGAAATGAGAAGGGTCGGGTTGCGGGAGTAAAAGGGTGAAGGCAATGTATAAGTGTGAGAATTTGACAATGTTCCAGATCATTGTAGAAATTAATTCTAATTTTTAGAATAACTGGAACTATTTATTTTCTAGAAATTTTTCATATTAGAAGTCACACTTTTCCAAGGTCGGCTACCTTCAACCCACACTTTTATAATTATTGATGCGCAACCCCCGCGCAACTACCACAAGCTACTACTATGTACAAATGTCATTCGTCTGCGATTTATGGTTTTGGCTGCAGAGTGGAATATTGGTACTCACCACCAATTTTACATAATATATGTATATAAATATACATATAAATATATATATATATATATATATATATATACATATATATTTATATATATATATATATATATATATATTTATATATATATATACATATATATGTATATATATATATATATATATATATATATATATATATGCATATATATTACATTACAATAATAGCTTTTGAATTTGTTGTAACTAGTATGATGTGCCGATTTAATTATAATCTGATAAGCTATTTCTGAAGGAATAAAAAAGACCCATGCATACATACCATAATCCTGAACAAATAATATTTTTGTGCAGTACTGTAAAAGTAATACATAGTTTTTGTGTTAAAATATTTTGTTGACAGAGGCAGATTTCTCGCAATTTTATTCAACGTGGCAACTACTGACAATTTAACATTGACCGACCATAAAATTGGAAAAAAAAATAAAATGTCATAGGAATTTTTACAAAATTAATTTATTGGTGGTCCGTTTTTGCTAATTCTAAATTAACGGTATAAATATTTTCCCCGGTTCCAAATTTTAACGTAAATGCAGACCTAAAAATCGGAATTCTTTATACATTCAATTATGTCTGCGTGCAACTCCTGTCAATCTAATCTTTTAAATTATCATCAGTGCTGCGCAAATAGCTTCAGTCATTTATTACCATGCATGACAAAATCAAGTTGTGTTCAGCCACTAGATAGTAATCCTTATGCTTTGTCAAGAATAAGATATGGTGATGGAAGATATGTTAGTATTACTTGTATTTAACATGCATTTCTCGTAATAGTAAAAAATTCACCTGTATATACTTAATAATTCTACTGAAAAAATTAAGCGAAATCAATGCAGCTTTGCACCAATAAAAGTTTCATTGTTTACGGGTTTTTAAATGAAAATATGTATTAAAAACGATAAATTTTTAGGGACCATTTTATATTAAAAAATGAATTAAAATTATATTCCTTATGCAAAGATAATTTTTTGATGCAAATATTTTTTTATAATGTTTTCGACGCAATTGTCATAATTTGTAACTCGAAATAACATGGAAATAAAAGTACGAGTGATATAAAAAAAAACCGAAAATTTAAATAATGGATCGCGTAGAGAGGTTATAAATTTAAAGTGCGAGAACCACCGCCACAACCAGCAGTTTGTTAATGTTAACAATATTTTCCAAACTGATTTCTTTTTATTTAAACTATCGAAACGGAACTTTTTGCTTTAAATATTTTGTCATTTTTATTTAATATTTTATTGAAATCATGAAAAAAATTAAAGTATCATTGGTGGTAAAGTGCAGTCATGCATACTAATGTGGCAAATCTAGAAGACTTACATTGAAAGTTTTCAGAAAAATTGTAATCTACGTAATAGAGAAAGACATAAAAACAATTTACTTAATGTTGCTCTGTAAAAGTAACCAAAGTCATGTGATAAAAAAAATATTGGACTGTTTAAAAAATCTGCAGAGTTGTATTACATTCTTATTTCAAGTTCTATACCACCGTACAAGTTTTGTTACAATGTATACTTATCCATTTTAGAGAAAAGCCATAAAATATAAAGCCTAAATCTTTAGTACAAGGATATAAATAATACTTTTATGAGATAATATATAAGATATGTAAATTTTTAATTTCTACTCGGAAAAATTGGGACAAAAATATTTTTAGACAACAATATTTAATGTAAGAGAATTTGAACAAGTTTGTTCTCAGAAAGGTCCCCCAGTCGTGCAAAACCCAACCAAAGATATAATTTTCTCTCTGATGAGTACGAAACAAAATGTTTGATAGTTGTTTGTAAAATATTAAGTGATTAGGTCGAGAAAATATGACATCAAATTCTACAAAGGTAAACGCTTCTGCTTGCATATTGCTCCATATTCCATCTACTTGCATATTGCTCCATATTAGATTTGGATTCAATAAATTTTAAAGTGGGTGACTTAAATTGAAATTCATTTAAGTTAGGTGCGATTGAGATATATTAAATTTTGGTATGATGCAATTTGGGTGGATTCGGATTAAATCCGATTTGAGTTATATTATATTTATGTTGCATAAAACTTAACTTAACTAAACTAAATGCGCCAATTTGCAATTCAACCAAATTTAACTTATTATCAATCGCATGTTAACTTAACTTATTATCAATATAAATTAAAAACCGAGTAAAATGTATTTAGGTAATAAAAATACGAATGTTTCGTTAGCTTTATATCAGAGAAAATAGATCTAGCTATCTATGCTATTCAGCAACAAGGACTATATATATATATATATATATATATATATATATTTATATATATATATATACATATATATATATATATATATATATATAATTTATGTGATTGAATAAGATTAAGACCTTTGACTTCATTGACTAAGACTACCCGTTAATTGGCTGACGAACACAATAGAGACCTTTGCATAAACTGAGAAAGATTGAAAATAAAGTTCCTAAAATAATTCGGGTATAGAACTCATTAGTCAATATGTTGAGACATTTTGAATGTTATGATATTTCTAACTGAAGACGATCCCAAACTTGACAGCTTGCTTTTTTATTTATAGAATACTAGGTATGTCCATTATTATATTTGTGTGTAATTAAGAAATAATTTTTTTTTCTCTTACTCCTGGCTATAATTTCATCAAAATCTGTCTCGAAGATTTTGCGTAATACCCGCTTAAATTAACAAATACAAAGACAGACAATAATTGTAAAAAAAGTTTTTCTAGCTTCTATTATCATTATGTACGCTAAACCTATCGCTTTTAAAATACTTACAATATAAAAAATTCACTCTGAAAATTTTATTATATGTGTAGATTGTTAAATTGCGAAATATTATGTATGCCGTGCTCATGTTTTAGGCCATAGCTACATATACATATATATTTATATATATATATATATATATATATATACATTTTAAAAGTGAAATTTTAAAAACATGCTAATTTCACGCAATACTGATCATATCGCGCAACTTATCGTATTGGTCGAGTGTGTTATTAAATGGCCGAATGGTGCTTTGTTCTATATTTTGATTACAAATTGTGGCAAAAATGATTAAGGAATGAAGTAACCAAGTTCTCTTAAGCATATTCCAATATAATATCCGTAATACTTGAACAGTGGCATTTATTATTAAACTATTATGTAAAATTTTTGGGTCATTGATATTTGTTTAGTATCTTACATTAATAGCCGTTTAAATCCTAAATAGTTCTAGCATGTTCCATTAATTACCTAATTTGGAACTTATAAAATATCGATATTTATTTAGAAATACAATCATTATTTATTGAGAAATGGAATTTAGATATAAAAAGCGTACGTGTAAATATTGGTAACATAATCGTATTGAAACCGTTTCATGTCTCCGATAAAAGACGGTTTGATGACAGGTGATTTTTGAAATAAGCTTATATCGTCACTTACACGAAGTCGGCTGTTTGAATACTTACGAATATTCAAATGGTAAAAAAGTGACGGTCGATTGCTCCGGGACGATTTAAAATAAATTATAAATACCTAAGGCGATACTCACAGCCAATTGGGCCTTCGCAAATAGACGGCCGTGTTTAAGGAAAAATATTTGCCCATCGGAATGTTCGAGTGCTTATTTTACGAATGTTACGAAGCTCGAACGCTTGATTCGGATAGGGACGATTTTAAATTTGAATGTCGGATGTCAATAATTTTCAATTTCGTTTTGGCGCCGGCGAAATCGTTTGCGCGAATTAAGCGGCGCCGGTGTTATTTCACCGGCCCTCCGCAAACCTGTTAACCGTTTTTGGGTGCGTTTTGATCGCTGCCGCACGTGAAGTTATTTGGGTAGGACGAATCGAGCAATTTAATTTATTAATGAGGAAGGTGCGAGTTAAAAATTTGTTGGTTTTCCCCCGTAAACCTGATACAAATTGTTTTAATCATCCATTCGTTATGTGGTTACATGTTTAAAGAAAATGAGATCAAGTGCTAATTGGATTTGTGTGTAAGAGGGCGCATAATTTCATTTCCAGAAATAGCTCATAATAAAAAAGTACGGAACCGATACAGCCAAATGTTATATTTATAATTATTTTAAAAAATTAACAAACTAATGTTTTCTTCTTACCAATTTTATTTACCGTCTGTGATTTAGCAAAGAATTTAAATATATTTGAAATATCATAGACATCCGAGTGTTCCGGAGCGATATAAGAAATCTGAATCTTCAAAAAGTGTGCGTGTGCTTGTACGTGTGCGAGTGTGTGTAGGTGTGCGCATGCGGGCAGGTGAGCGTATGCGTGCGCGTTCGCATGTGCGTGTGCGTGGGCATGTGGGCGGGTGCGCGCACGTTCCTACGTATGTGCGTGCGTGTGTGGGAGCGTGCATGTGTGCGTGTAAGCGTGCGCGCGCGTATACGAGTGTATGTGTGCGTTTATGCCAACATGTAGGCAGAGCTAAAGTTCCGTCCTTATAGAAACTTTTTGGCCTTTGACTTAAAAACGGTGAAGTCCGATTTTGTTATAAGTTTTGTCTTTAAATTTTCTAGCATATAAATTATTAGATAGACAGTGAAATAGATGGTAATTAGATAGCGAAAGATCTGAAGAATACCGTGGGTGAAGTAGCTTACTCCATATAAGTGAAAGTAGTATTCTAACGGTTACTTTTGCTACGCGGGGCGAGCATTGTCAAAATTAAATTTGCTTTGACTTGAAGGAAGTTTAAGGATGAATTTGCTCAATTGTTTACAATAAATTTTAGCAGTAATTATTCTGTTAGTTTGAAAGAGTTCCCATTAATTAACTCCATTTATAACCTACAGTGAACTCAAAAGGATCTTTTGTCCAGTATTATATTTTGGTCTACGTATACCTTTTTCACCAGCTCCTAGTTATTGGCGTTTACGCTAAAAATTAACATAAGTCATCCACTTTTCATCTCCTGTGACCAGATACTTTAGCCTCTCGTTAGTAAGATGGAAACTTTGAAGCTCCAAGCACACATTAGTCCTCCTCTGAAGTTGAATGGATGTTAGCTCATGTGGTAGCCAAACGGAATATTTTGCAATTCTTTCTCAAAGCATGAAGTTGTTTTTCCATCGCAGTATAAGAGCATGAAAATAGCTCTGCCAAATAACGCGAACTTACTCTGGGATCTGTTTCAATAAGGCTTTCAAATTATTTTAAATAAATTCTAGATTCCCAATCTAGGTCGCTTCGGATCAATTCTAGGTCGCTTCGGATGAGGTTTATCGGACCGGTCAAAATTCCCTTTTACTTAGTGCTTCTCTGTGTTTTAAGATAGTACGCCTTCACCCATCTTTGTGTATTCATTGCGTGATGTCGCTCTGATTTTTCGTCCCAAACGACATTCAGGCCGAAAGAATCCTCTAAATTCACTTCGAAATACTTTCATTTTTAATTTATTCTTCACTCACCGATTACTCAATTGCAAACTGAACAGCAGTTCGAATGCCGCACTTCTTTATATACTCTACAAAAATTATTCTAGAAGCTTCTATAACATTCCGGAAATCAGTCGAAAAAAGTGGCGTGTTTATAAGTCGCCAACTTAATATATATATATATATATATATATATATATATATATATATATATATATATATATATATATATACACATATATATATATAAATACACATTACACATGAGTACATATTATTTCTATATTGTTAAATAGCACAAAGCGCGCGTGTCGATAATGTCTACAGTCTGGAATTGATGTGGGTCTAGGAGAATTTAATAGTTGGTTTAGCACAGCTGTCAAACGGTTCCGTTAAACGGATACATGGTTCCATGTTATAGCCACACGTGTATGTTTTTTTCTTTGTATGTTACTACTCAAATCTTCACGTAGACATGAATGAAATACTTCGTAGACATGTACAACTACTGTGAACCTGCTAGGCAACAGAAAATCAATTCGAGAAAAGGCCAAATCATGTGATATGACATTCAATTATTTTGTTTTCTTTTTAGTAGTTTATATCGTCAAATGAAAGGAAAAAAATTAAAGGGATTAACCTTTTTTCAATAAGTTCTTTGGCTTTCCATCGGAGCTGTCAATCATAAACCTGTAAAATTTGGTATAAAGTTCAGATCAGCACGCAGAGAAAAAAAGTAATGAAATTAAGTTTTTTTATGTGTAAATGAAATATAAATATCTGATTTAAACTAGACACACAGAAAACCTAAATTGATGGATTATTAGGTTTTCGTAGCCGAATGAATAGAAATAATTCTTCAAAATTTCATGAAGTCTGGTTCCCCATTTGCAACTAATAGCGTCGTAAGCCTTTCAGATTGAGAATTAGTTCAATTACAAGAATGTGTAGTTCAATTAC
>JAYKKI010000001.1:31725000-31740000 GCA_039881145.1 Druceiella hillmani
ACCTGTATTAGTATATAATGAAAAAATTATCAATTTATCCAATAATATCTGAAAATGAAAGCAAGATATGTATTGTTGAAATAATAGAATTCTGTAGGGATTTATGTTTAGAGGGGTATATAAAAAGACTTTTTTGTCATTTAAATATAATAGATCTACAAACATTTAAGTCAATGTGGTTTTATGATGGAATATAACGAGGAGTTATAAATACATAGAACAATTTACTTTAGGCACACTAAAAAAACATTGAATTAGAATCCAAACTCTTATTTAACTTTTGAGTTGAATTGCGTAATTTTGATTATTAAAGAATTATATAATAATTATAAATATGTGTAGTTTATATATTTTTACAAATTTCATATTATTATTGGTATTATAAATTTAAAAATGCTCAATCTGGTTGCCCATTGTTACTTGCTTACTGTGTTACTTGATATAAAAGAAATGGATAAACCGGTTGGTTTATCCTTCTTTTTTTTAAATAACGCAGTAAGCAAGTAACGAGGGGCTACCAAATTTGGAATGCATATAATTCACCTAGGAGAGTAATATTCAGGCTATTACCTATGGCCTCACTAGCTTAGCATGCTAATACTCTAAATAATGTCTAAGTATTTATTACAAAATCATCATTCGATGGTCAGATCTTTATAAAATATTTTTGAAACAAGAGACTTAGCGTAATTCCCATAGTTAGAAACACGTTTTTTTAGAAACTAATTAAAATCTAAAGCAGTTTGCAAAGCTAATGCAGCAGTAGTACAACCTATATATTAATGCTATTTCCCAGAAGTTATAGAGCTCAAAACCTGCACATAAATTCCGACGGATTAATTTAAAATCCCCGTGGCCGTAACAGCGGATAAAGCCCATTATATAAAGGCAAACTATAAAAGAAAAAGGGAACTTTTTCAAAATGTTAACGAATATTTTTTTAGGGAGAAATAACCGGAAAAATTATTGCAAGTTGCGGTTTGATGTTAACATTAATGTATACTAATACATTCTATAAACTAAACTAGACAAGAAACTTCTTTCTCATAGACGAAAATCTCCTTGCAGTATGTGACTGATGAAGAGAAAAAAATATTTTATTCATTCAAAAAAGTTGATTCATAATTTTATTACGTAAATAAATGTAATTGTATTATATATAACCATATAAAGAACATTTCTTTTAACCGAATCACAAAGCGTCCAACTTTACACAACAAAAATAAAGGTCTTATAAAAGTTAAAAGTTATTAAATTTCAAACTACTAAGTTACGTTTGTCGGAATTTTCATTTAAATCGCGCGTTTGAGTTTTTTTATAATTGCGTTACCAAAGTTCAAAAAATAATGATATTATTAATTTTATTAAAACAAAAGAACAAAAAACTATAAATGCGATAGTAGAACTGACTCACTTCTCCAATGAGCGTTATAAAAAATATAATTTAGTATTGCTTTAAGAAGTCGCCACATTTTTGTAATTCAAATATTTTTTGGCTTTTCATCAATAATTTGATTGGATCCTCATAAGAAGGATATACTTGCAAAATTTTATTGACGTAGATTTAAAAGTGTAGAAATTTTAAGGCTTTTACCGACAGATGAACGAACATATGAAATTACAAAAAATTAACACGTTATATAAATTACATAACGAAGTAATAAGCTTTCCTTGTTTTAAAATTTACCCCTAAAAATTAGCGTCCAAACGGAATACGGCAAAAATTTTCTGTTGATACAAAAATAAAATGTAATAGTTAAAAAAACTTTATTTTTGTAGAGTATAAGAAATGAACCATAAAACGAACGTTGGTCAGAATGGAGCGAAAAGTTAAATAAAAAATTGTAACCATAATACAAAATAAGGAAAGCTAATTTCATTCACGTATATATAGTATCTTTAATTTACCAAAAATTAAAGAATGAAGAATAAAAACCTATGGATGTATATAATACGATTATAGAAAAGAAAAAAAACTATATCGATCGCTTTTGAAATGTACGTCCATTGCCTAAATAATTAAAAGTAAACTGTCATCTGACACACGCATCCTTTCTGATCAACATGCAATAAAGACAATATCGGAAATATGATTTAATCAGTGTTGCATAGCCTTTTTTCCACACTTGATATTTGCAAAGGTTCTCAATGGAGAGGACGAACGCCATATCATAAAAGATAAACATTTAGTTACGTCGATGTCGATGTACGCCCATTACCGGAACAATTAAAAATAAAATGTCATCTGATGTAGGCTTTCTTTCTGTATTGTCAAAATAGACGTCTTTCTCGCTCTTATAGAATTTCAAGTGGCCACTTCCGACAACCCTGTTGGGATTACAAGTTTGAAGGATTTGCATGTTGTAACGGCCCTTGGAGAGTATATTATCTTGCTCATTTAATGAGATCCGTAGAAGTAGCACTTACAAACTAGTATGGAAAACGTAGTATAACATTTTTCATTTCTCTGATTGACAATTCAAACAAAATTTTAAATACTTATTTTTTCGTATTTTCTATATAAGTGTTATTTTTATTCTTTTATATTTCATCCAAAAATCAACAAAAAAATTATAAAAAAAACTTCGTTAGACTGTTTTTCAGAAGTATTATATAATTGACACTATTGCTATTTAATGTGAATGTTATTAAAGTAAAAAGCGAATAAAAATACGGTTTATTAATGTATAATTATATTACCATGTGTTATAAAACTAAATTATGTATCAGCGTTTACGAAACGCTAAAAATTGTAATAAAATTAATAAGCATTTTTATGTATATCTGTATGTATGTGCGATACGGTAAAAAATTTATGAATGTATTCATTAATTAATATTATCTGTTTTTAGTTCTATTTTATTCTGTTATATAATTTCAGTATTAAATTTTTTCTATATTCATTTTTAGAAGTTAATATAAGATGTATACAATTAGTAGAATTTGATTTATTGGTCAATTCCTACCTACCGACGTAGCACAACAAGTTGGTTGGCTGTACCAAATAAGCATGTATATATCCATTATGAATTTATTCATTTAACAAAATCAAATAGAGATTTTCCAGTACTGAAAAGAGTAATATTTGACTCCTGTTTTAATTGAGGCTTGTGTATAAATTCGTTCATTTTATAAATATGAAAACAAATTTGTAATAAATTACCAGACAGTACGGCAATGGTAATTAATTAGATTTTATTTAAATATTTTGAAATAAATGGTTGACTTTATTGATCTCTTTCCATATGGATATATCCTAATATAATATGTACGAAACAATTACATATGTTTAGAATTTATAACATGTCATTTATATAATATTGTTATTGCTATTAATAGTTGATTATAATTAATTTTTTATTTATTTTTCTACCAATATATTGATAGAAAATATATAAATTAGTTCGAACTACAGACACGTACCTTTTAACTATGTTATTTCCATTAAACATACTATCTAAAACAAAGCTTTACAAATAAGGATCGTACTGTATAAACCTATTACACTGAAATAATAATCGTTTCGCGAGCAGGTGTGTGACATCGCTGCGGCCCACATAGTATATGACTTCAGTCGGACCGGGCTGGCTGTAAGTTATTCAGGGCGACCGCAGTGGGTAGGCAGGAGGGCACCTAGAGGGGAATGCGCCTTTTAAAAGATGGAAAAGAAGCGTGATATCATAACAATAAAAAGTTTTTACATATACACGTAGACGGGGCGCCGAATCGAGGATAGCTGCAGAGAAAACTTTTAGCATTTACAAAATGGAAAATAAGTTTAAGTGGATTGTATGCTTTTATGACTCCAATTGTGTATAGTTTGTGGCAATATCCGCGAATCGAATTGTACAAACCCATGCTTACGTATTATTAGTGTTACTGTTTCTAATTTACAAGTTAACTCCATAATTTTTTTTTCTTCATACTCTGTACTTATAGTTTTAGAGTGCCGCATTTTCGTGCACCTGTAACAGTTAAACGCTAAAAAGTTACAGGTAATGTTCTTAGATAATATGCTCATTGCTAGATAGTATAAAATGAAGTCTCTGTATACCTGTCTGAATTCGATAATCTCAAACTCTACTATATGGATTTTAATGCGATTTTCACCAATACATCAATTCGCCAGGAAGGTTTAAGTGTATAGTTTATGAAGCTTTTGTGTAATTTGGGGGAACTATGATAACAATGTTCAAGTAAGTAGGAAAAATGTGAAGGCTTGACAGGAATTGGCAGCGTAAATAGTTAGAATATCGAAGGTCATATATTAGTTTTGAGTGACAGTGTTGTTTGTCGTTTTTTTTTAAATTGATATGATTTAGAATGGCAATAATAAAGGACTGGGACTTGACTGACATAGCTACAATGTATGCTGATACAGCTGCGTAGAAATCGTTGGAAAATCGGAGGTGACATAGTTGTTTTGGAACCAGTGATATCGGTCATTTCTTTAATGGAGTTGTACGTTGCCCTGTCACGTGTGATATCAAAACATAATAGGTTTATTTTTGCAACTAATCCGGCGCAAGCAATAAATATGGTGTGTAAAGAAATATTTCAGGTTTTTCTATAAAAATACGTCTTCGTATTGTTTGTCCTCTTGGAATAATTATTTTATAATTAACATTAAAATACATTTAAATTAAATTTGTAGTTAACGGTTTATTAATAATTACGCTGTTTTTTTATATAAAGACAGAACTCCACATCCATCGTGTTTCCATCTAACCTACACTGTCTGCGATAGATATACTTATTACTTCATTACGCCAGACAAATGATCCGGATATAGATACTTAATGCTACTCCAAAAGTATATGACTGATGGAGGTTTTGTGTAGATTGGCCGTTCTAATGAGAAAAATACAGATTGATTCGGGAAAATACCGTACATATGTGAATTTTCCTTTCCATCCTATACCCGTGCAAAGTTGGGCTGGGCCACTAGTTTTTAATAATATCTAAAGATTTTCTTGATTTCCATAAAAATTGCGAAATGCAGTGGCAAGTATTTATTAATGGGTATTTCATTTTGAATTGCTAAGCGTATCCTATCATGTATAACATCAAACCTGTAACAAAAAATTCTATAGCCATTTTATTTCTTATATCCAAATGACATAAGTTATGTCCATTCAATATGCAAAAATTGTAATCATTCTTTAGTATATAATTGATTTCTTATGTATATTTTTCCTAATCGGAATATCACTGTCACAGTACCATTCTTGAACATATTACTATTTTTCTTAAATTTGCAATTAAGTATAGATATATTTTTTTCTTATTTTCAGATAAAGGCGCACCACCTTTGCAGCCTCGACGAAAAACTCTAAATCAATTTAAGTTCAAACATAATCGTTTTTAAGAATGCTTAAGAAAAATGAAACCTCACACAAAAAGAAAGAAATAAAACGTTTCAAATGGATAATATGTGACTTAATTCCTAAAGAATTATATGCATCTAACTTTTTAGTTTAAAAGACAATGAAAAATGTTTGACATTAACACTGACAAGATGGTCAATTATCATATGGTTCAAATTAAAAAATCCATAAGTTGATCGAATATAAAATGTTTTCCTTTGCAATGAGTATTTATTTTACAAACTTAGAATCTAAAAATATGGTTATTTATCATATAACCATTCAAAAGTAAGTTAAAAATCATAACCAAGGCAGAGTGGCTTTGGTTGGCTCTATTGCATCGCAATGGCGGTCATTATTGGCAGATATTTCATATTTATAGCCACGGCGATATCATCTGTTGCAGCGCAGATAGCCTGGACACCAATTTTCGTTGATGGAAGCAGTAAGTACACAATTTAACGACGTTTTTATTTAACGACCTTAGTTACTACTGCATTGGCATCTAAATATAAAATAATTAAACTAGTTAGTATCGTAGATGCAATGGTTTGACTATCTTAAATTTTACATAATTTGATAAACAGTGGCTCATAACATTTTAAGTTTTGAAAAATCTTTATAAAATAGAGTTGAGCATTCAATATATAATTTAGAAATTAAATTAAAACTTTTTTTCACAAAGATGTAAAATCTTTATACAGCAGAATTGAAATAAAAGAATTCACTCCCTGTCTAATACAAAAATAATATAAGATATATTACATATGTTTTAATTATTCTTTTTTTAATTTTCTGTAATTCAATGAAATATATCTCATTTATAAATTCATCCTTATAATAATTAAAAATTACATAATAATTTATGGATATCAAATTAAAAAACAATATTAATATCCGCTTTTAATTTAATCATGGATAAATTTTTAAAGGGACATTATCTTTTTATTAATTCATCATGGATCATTTTTTGTTAAAGTCACTGGTTTTAATAAATATTCTATGTTACATCTACGTTCACTCAAAATTTTCTTAGCTTTTCGAACAATTATTCTATTTCCGAACTGAATAACAAAATGGTCCACGATTATATCTACCGTTTTGTTTTCGGTTGCTTAGAGAAATGTGATGCGTGGCTTGTTCAAATAATTTTAATTGTGTATGATAAATAGTTAATAAGTTATTTGATTAAAGCGACAAATTAAACATATATCTTTTGGTATTATACCATAAATTTTGCATTTCGTAATAGTCAATTCAGTAGTGTGTTCCAAATGACTGATTTTTATAAAAAATAAAAAGAAAACTTTTATTACGAATCACATTATCTGCAAAAATACCACTTAAACACAAATGGTATCTGATTCATATTAAGGAAAATATGGAAAATAAATGTGAGATAACAAGTACTTACGTAAGAATTTTTCCCAACTATTCCGAATCCCAACTATCAATTACCGAAAAATATGTTACAGACAAAAGCTCTCCTCTATAGAGCGACTCGGAATATTGGTGTTGATATTATTGGATAATGTCCTCAAACGTCCCGTGTTACGATCCTTTTACGATTGAAGAGACAGCAAGTTATTACAGCGCTGGTCACAAAGTCAGAAGCGAAATCTCTCGCCCTAATAAATACAGCAATCTGGGTCAGGTTCACGCGCTCCGTGATTCATTCCACTTCAAGTGAGCGGGCATCAAGCCCGTATACGACTTCCGCTCGTAGGTAGGAGCATTATCGCTGTTACCTGGAGTGGAAATTTTTATTCTGTTGTTTTTTCACCGTGAAGCAGCGAATTGATCTGTGAGTACTGAAGATTGACGTAGGTTGTTTATAAATAAAAGCTGCTTTTAATCTGGACTTTTTGTTATCACTTTGACGCAAGTGCTGAATCACGTATTAATGCTCCATGTAAGTTTGTTATATATTGTTATATGACTTGGCAATTCTATGACTTAACTGATTTTGCTTAACGGTATAAACCAATAGAACTAATGGCAACTTTTCCTTTTTTTTCCTTGAACAGGCTCAGAGATAAACTTGCTATCAGATACAATTTTCAAAAAATAATATTTTTAAGATCTATTACTTATGTTTTGTTCCCCTATAGATTTTTTTTGTAAATACTATTTATACACAGACGAGCTAACTGTTGAATTTTATTAAATGTGTAGACAATATACACTTTACCTCAGTTATGCCTATTTCGGCAATTATGTTCGGGTGGAAAAATTCATAGCGCGATTTAAAATACATTTAGCGCCATCTATTGATATTCATAAATACTCTATACGTTAGGTGAAATTACAAGGTGTCCATTGCATACGTACATAGGCATTTTTTTTCTGATAACATAAATAACTGGATAACTAGGTAATGAGATCCCATATTAATTAATATTGAGGATTGAACCGATTCCGAACCGAGCAAAATAAAAACAAACTTTTATTTTTCAAAAAAAGTTAATCTGTACTGAGTCAGTAGTTTTTAAGTGAAAAATATTCAAACAAACATACAAATAATTTTTTTCATAAATATCTTCAATATACTGAAAGGCCAATTCGACAGTTTTATTTTATGTGTAGATTATATGCAGACAGGAATTCACGAAGCCAATAGAATATTTCAGTGTTTATTAACCAAATATGGTTCGAAAACTGGTTAGAGCTGATAGTATAAACAAATTACATAATATATTAAAAAGCTAATTATAATCATCTATACAGTACTGATATTTCCATTATGTTAAACACAGATAACGGTACGCAGTGGATTCTTATCGTAAATTTGGGTTTGCCCCATTTAGGTTTATAAGTATTTACAAAGATATTCTTCCATATATATGATGACAAAATAATACATGGAAAATTAATTTCTTTTAGGATCGAAAAAATATTTAAAATGAAAATTTTTTTTCAATCCATTCACCTTTTTCTCAATTTTTTTAGAATTCCTTTCTCACCTATACCGTGAAATGTTTTGTTATCAGTATATTTGATAGGGCTAATTTATTTAATTTTTCCTGTAACTAAATGCAATTTCCAAGTTATAGATCTTTGTTTGGATACGCCAAGTATTTATCTTTATCATACTCTATCTTTTAAGATAATTCACATTGATATTAAAGTAATCTTCGACTGTGAAATCAACCAACAAATTACGTATTATTGCCACCTTGATCAAATCTGCTTCCACATAATTGCTTACCACATACCTGCGTAATTGGATTAGGTGCCAATTAATAAGTGTGTCTCTCTCGTGTTATTCTATTCCCTAGAGCCGCTTTCGGTCCATTACGTGCAAGCTATAAACGTAACAAATATATAACAAATGTTATACTAGCAAAATAAAGGTAGCCATTATAATCTCGATATAGATAACAGTGGAATAAAAGTGATCGCTTACATATGGGAGTAATGAATCAAGACTAGCAAAAAGAAGAATTTATACAACAATATTACACGAAAAGTTTTATTTATAAATAATTTTCCGGTTATGTAATTTGTCCAATAAGAAGAAAACTAAAACAGTACTTACGATATATTATCTTTTACCAGAGTTACTTTGTACCCTAGAAAAAGAAAATATACTGAAAGTGGTTTTCTACTTGTTTTAATTTACAATAAAAATATTCAGACAAAAGACAATATTATTCACAAAAGTGCAAGTTAATTAAAGCTCCTTGGTCTCAGAAGATAACTGTAAAAATATTAGGAGTATTTAATAAATAACATACTATATAGTTAAACTAAATTCCAGAATAATCCCGGGAAAAATGCATACATCATTGATGACGATTATGTGTAGATCCAAGAATTATAGAGAGCGAAAAAAATTAAATGAGATTATTGATTACCTCGCGGAAGAGATAGATCATACATTGAGAATTAAAACCAATGTTTAATGTAGAATGTTCTGCAGGCCAGGTGGATCTATGGACTCAGTCATCGACGGGGTGTGCGTGCCCGGAGTCAAGTACGGCACGCAGCTGTGCGTGCTGCGTACGCGAGGGTGCATGCGCATGCGGCGAAAGCGCGCCCACCCGTTGCGCGCAGTGTGGTCTGGAACAACATTGTGCCAGTAGTGAGTAGAGTTTCTTTTTCCCTGTCTCTTGTTAAGAGTCACTTCAAATACTTTTATTATTATATAGTTATTATAAAAGTGTTATGAATAGGATGATGAAAATAATATGAAAACCGATTAGAAGATTGGTTCGTTTAAATTACGGGGAACAATTTTATGTATTTTCGAATAAATGTAAGAAATTGCAATACATTTATTAAAAGATATCAATGGGATGTAATGAAGTGTGAACGAGTTTGCTCATAATTTGTAGGAACATGTATCCTTTAAAGCAACTTATTATTATTTTAATCCAAAAAATCTGCTCTTGTAAAGAGTAGAGTTTGGAATAGGTGTATATAAAATTTTAAGCTAATTGATATATTAATTATATTTTATTTAATATTTTTAAGGCTAAATATTTAAGAAATACACTGAATGTATAACTAGCGTCTTTCGCAAATAATTATACTATATTATTATACTATGAACCATAGTTGAAAAAACAAATAGTTTTTTGTGATATGCATAATTTTAAGTAAAATATTATTTGTTTTGAAACATTTAACGTTAAAACTGAAAGAAATTTGCATATTTATATAAGTCTTCCTTTTTTGCAAAAAAACATAACTTGTGAAAAACAATTTTAAACTACCGGTTTGTTTTCTATTAATTGCCAAAAAAAGTCGTTTAACAATACTTTTATATTTTTTTTAATTTCATATTTTTAAAGTACTCGGTTTGGAGAAGAAGAAAGCGGGACATTTTGTTTAATGTAATTAAGAAACAATAATAAGTAAATTTATCTAAAATATATCATAAAAGACTAAAATACCACATGTAGGTATATCGCACTAAAAATACTTATTCTGCCATGACACAAGTTTGGGGTATATAAATATAAAAATCCTTTGAAATCTTTATTTTGAGCTAATTTCTTGTGACACATATATAAAAAACAGAGTAAAGTGAAGAGTTATGACTTTACCTTTTGAAGGACGAAATTTAAAAAAATTAAACATCAGTCACACGGACTGCAAGAAACTTATTAAATAAAGTTATGGATTTGAAAAAAATTAAATGTAAATATAACAGCAGGAAGTTAACACAATCACAAAATATATCCAGACATTTATTTAACCTCAAATCTTAAAGGCCTAAGAGAGTTAATTTTTGCGTAAAACGGAGAACTGATATTTCCTAGAAATTAAATTATACGGTTAACTTTAAATAAACAAAGATAATAGTTATTTCCTTTGAAAGTGGTCCATTATTCATAGGCGATTATTATCTTTCCATTACGTATTGGTCGCAAAGGCAAATGTGGAATAGGTTAAAATTAGCATGTTGCGGGTTATCCATTTAAACCTATTAAAGGACGCACGGGACGATAGTAAAAGGCATTTCTGTTATGTTAAATTAACATTAATGTGTTTATTTCTCTAGTGGCCTCTTTATCTCTGGTAATTTAAATTTTGCATACACTTTATCTCTATAATACAACTGAACAAAACGTTTATTTTCATTCATAGAAACTCCAAAGAACAGATGAATAAAAAAGACTGGGGTAATTATAATGACTTTTTATTTTATCATTATAATTATAAATTATTGAGCATTGAAACATTTTTGGTTAATCTGAACAACTTTTTTTTATAAATTTCCGTAAAATCTTGTTTATATTTATCGCTTACATTATTTTTTAAATTTAAATTTTTTTTCGAAAACAAAGTTATAATAGCTCAAGTCACACAGTGACATGGAAATTCAAAAGTTATATTTATTTATTCCAAAATTTTAGTTTTTATAATAACATTTTAGTGTATTTCATTTGGAAACATTGGTTTAAAATGACACTTTTTTTTTTAATTTGAACCTTTATTACGGATAAATAGTTAACGTTTCATAAGGAAGTATTTTTGTATTTTGCACGTTACGTCTATCACAATTACATTTAAACTTATATTTTTATAAAGAGAATCTTCATTAAAAATTAATGAAGAAAAACCTCGTTTATCCGTATAACCGGTATTAATTTGATAAAATAAAATTCATTAATTTTCTTTAATTAATATCAAAATAGTATATTTCTAAAAAAGGATGATTTATACAAAAAAAATATAATAGTAATCGTATTCTGCAAATCAAAGAAGCCGACTTACTGTATCAATCTAACAACGGTGATTTTTATTCTTGAATGTTACAGTTAATGTCCTCAATATGCTTAGAAATATGTCAATCTATAAATTATGATAGTTAAAAATAATAAACGTAATATTTTATGGAGTATTGAGTAATAGAAGCAAAGCCGAAAATGAGGAAATAAGTTTATTTAATGGCGTATTAATATTCATAATTACATATTGACGTGAGAGTTGAATAAACAATATCATCATTTAAATCCGTTTGACGTAATGGCAGGTCTGGGATTAATTGAAAGCCAAAACAACTAATTTACCATTCTTGTTGCTTGTCTCTATGTCTGTCTATCTGCTTGTTAAGCAGCAAGCAAAAAAATACCAAACTGACTTGAATTAAATTTGAAGTGAAATTTTGCTTAGGATTCACATTATTGTTTAAACTACCTTTTTCCCAATAGAATAGTAATAGGATGTAAAGGATTTTTTGTCTGTCTGTTTTTTTATGTATCATTTCGTAAAATATGTATTATCCGTTAGATAAAAGACATTTAAAATATATATTATGTAAGAATATAAATATTTGCAGAAAATTTGATGTTGAAAAAATTCCACCGAATGTAAAGGAGGATACGCTGAAATATTTTAATCATATTGAATGGGAAGACAAAGAAGAAACGACATAATAAATTTACGTGAAAAAAATGAGTGAAAAAATAAAATGTGAAAGGCAAAGGAGTTAGGTGAACCATAAAAATAATATATGAAATCGTTTATGTAAATAAATAAAGAGAAAGAATTGCGTGAACAACAAAAATATAATATAGTGCATAAGAAACCGCGTAGGAAAATAGTTGAAATAGAAAAAAATTGCATATATATATATATATATATATATGTATATATATATATATATATATATATATATACACCAAGGTAACCTAATACTAGAAATAGTTTATATTTTAAAGTAATTAAATAGGGATCTAGATATTATAATGCTATGTTTACTTTAACCTCTTGGTTTAAAATTTGTATTAATCGGTGCTTGTACAATATTTTATAAAGGATTTTATTACTAAATCTGTCGATCCAATATTTTAAAAACTCGATTTTATCTTTAATTCATTAATATAATTGATAAAAGTAAAATTGCATTATGCCATAAATATTATATTACCTATACGCAAAATATAAAATAGAACATAAAATAATGAACTTAAGAGACGTAGTATTGGATAACGTCAGATTAGTTTGACTCCTGTAATTAATCTTATTTACCATAACTTAATATAAACTAATTTACCTCAGATGAGAATGATATATTCTAGGTCCTTTCCTATATTTAGAACACTGGAATATTATATTTGGTAACACCTGATACGTATCTAAAATGTACCTAAGTAATTTCTTCACCAAATTTCGTGAATGACGTCAAGACATCCTTAGATGAACGCGTTACTAAAGTTTTCACCTGAAACTATATACATACTCTCTTAATATATTCTCCGTGTGCATGAAAGTTCGTACATACTACACACGGACTCCGCCTATCGACACCAAGGACAATTTCTTAGCAGTTTCTCCTGCGATCTCATAAAAAAGACATTAAACTTTAACTGCTCTAAGCTCCTCGGAGCGACTCCGTTAGGCCGTGATACACTATTTTTAACCCTCTAGAGACGTTAAGTTTTCCTTTGTTTTTATTGTGTCCGTTTACTCATTCTTCTTTTTATGATGTTGTTATTACCAGGCATTTGGATTGAGGACAAGATAGAAGACGACCTGTTACAATTTTTACATTTATATAACGAGAAGATTAACCAAATGGTTTAAAACAGTTTCACCTAATTAATTTTATCTTCTTCCTTTGGTTCATATCAAATTTTTGATATAGCAACAACACGTACTTCGTCTGAAATAATTTGCTACATAACACTAACATGAGTTACGTATTAAAGAATTAATATTTTACTTACGATAAAATCTTAAACCTATTAACTACGACTTCACATTATTTTATTTATATTTTTTTGTTGTAAAAAACGTTATAGTTAAATTATTTGTGGTGCTGAATAGATTCAAATTCTTATATTTATTCCTATTTTCCCCCATTTACACTCAACTCTATTGAAAATTCAAACTTTTTTCTTTGTTTGGATAATAAAATCATATCAAAAAGCAATATGCAATTAGTGAACCAGCTTTTTTTATTTTCTCGGTAAAAACCTTTATTTTTTTTTTTTCCTAATTAACCATTGAAAGATTTTTACCGAGAAAATAAAAAAGCTTAAAATTACTGAAAATTAGGTTAAAATTACTGAACCAGCTTTTTTATTTTCTCGGTAAAACACTTTAGTGCAAACATATATAATAAAAAATAAATATTATATGTAAACGTGTTTTATAAATGAGACAAATACACAAAAATTAAGATTAAAATTCAAATAATATAATAATGATAATAATTACAATAATGATGGCCTTCGTAGAATGAAAGATAGATAGTTAAGCATCTTGAGTTAATCACCCTAATATTCAACCGTCTGAATTCTAAAGTGCGAATCGAAGAGGAAAAAATGTCAAAATCGGACAATACAAAGTTAAGAAAATTTAACACTCGCAAAATATTGAATCGCAAACCGAATGCAAATATAGTTTACCCATTTTGTGGATAATTCTCAATATTTAAAATTCCATCAAAAACTGTTTGAAATATCGACAACTTCGTGATCACTTTTGCAATGTTTGAAACTTTAAAACTGTAAGCGAAAAAAGTATTAAGAAAAAAAAGGCGCTTAAAGATTCCGTGAAAAGTGGAACACAAAATTAAATTTTAGAAATCTATATATTTGTTCAAAATTTTATCAATTTTTGTATTACAAAGAAAAGATAATTTTTAAAATATTATTTTAAAATTTTCACCCAAAGATTCAGTAATGAACGAAATGTACTGCAAATAGACATGAAAACGAACCATTCAAAGGCTTCGGCAATAGGATGCCGATCTTTTTAAGGCTTTAAAAATTATACTTATCTAAAATAAATGTGCCGATGTTTCACAATTCAATGCTGTTAAGCTCACCTTTTTAATATTTTTTTTTTAAATAAGTGGTAATATTTGGAAACCTAAATGTCCTTCAACATTAAATAAATTTTGGATAAAGGTTTGCAGATTATGACAAATGTTAGTTCATGACGCAATATATGAATGAGGGAGGAATAAAAGCTCAAGTAAATATACGGAGCTTACATATGTCATCACTAAGATGAAAGTACAATGTGGATTTTCGCCAAAAAATATTAGATACTAAATCTAACTCGTACGACAATATTGCGCCGATATTTTTACGGTAATCCCACAAGGAATAGGAATAAAAATTGTTTTAAGCATTGAAGAGAAAAATTCAAACGTACTTTCTACTAAATCTGA